>PVKV010006765.1:0-60401 GCA_004027835.1 Alouatta palliata
TCTCCTGCCTCAGCCTCCCGAGTAGCTGGGACTACAGGCACGTGCCACCATGCCCAGCTAATTTTTGTATTTTTAGTAGAGACGGGGTTTCACCATGTTGACCAGGATGGTCTCGATCTCTTGACCTCGTGATCCACCCGCCTCGGCCTCCCAAAGTGCTGGGATTACAGGCGTGAGCCACCGCGCCCGGCCTTTTCTTTTTTTTTTCTGAGACAGAGTTGACTCTTGTTGCCCAGGCTGTAGTGCAATGGTGTAATCTCAGATCACTGCAACCTCCGTCTCTGGGGTTCAAGCGATTCTCTTGCCTCAGCCTCTCAACTAGCTGGGATTAAGGTGCCTGCCACCACGCCCAGCTAATTTTTTGTATTTTTTATTTTTTTATTATTATTTTTTTTAAGACAGGGTTTCTCCATGTTGGTCAGGCTAGTCTCGAACTCCTGACGTCAGGTGATCCGCCTGCCTCGCCCTCCCAAAGTGCTGGGATTACAGGCATGAGCCACCATGCCCGGCCAATTTTTTGTATTTTTAATAGAGACAGGGTTTAACCATGCTGGCCATGCTGATCTGAAACTCCTGATCTCTGGTGATCCACCCACCTTGGCCTCCCAAAGTGCTGGGATTACAGGTGTGTGTCACTGCGCCTGGCAGTCACCTTTCTTTTTCCTGCTGGCTTACCAGGGTAATTGTGGCCTCTGGGTGATGGGCATCGATCAAGAGGCTGAACATACTGTTCTCTCCACTTTTGTGTCTATTTGAAAATTTCCAAAATTAAAATGAAAAATTATATCTGTAATATATATACTTATATGTGCCACTGAGCCTAGCCTGCAATATAATTAATACAGGAAATTTAGGCTGGGTGCTGTGGCTCACACCTGTAATCTCGCTTTGGGAAAGCCAGATCAGGAATTCAAGAGTAGCTTGACCAACATGGTGAAACATCCGTTTCTACTAAACATACAAAACGACAACAACAAAAAATTAGCTGGATGTGGTGGCTCGACCCTGTAGTCCCAGCTACTAGGGAGGTTGAGGCACGAGAATTGCTTGAACCCAGGCAGGGGAGGTTGCAGTGAGTCGAAATGGCACCACTGCACTCGAGCCTGCGTAACAGAACAAGACTCCGTCTCATTAAAAAAAAAAAAAAAAAAAAAATACAGGAAATGTACTCTAGGAAGGTAGGCTAGAAAAGAAGAACACTTTTTTTTTTTTTTTTTTTTTTTTACCTCATGAAATGGAAAAGAAAGCACATCGGTTGGGACATTTCTAGCTCTGTAGATTCTATTAATGCGCTCAATATTCTTGTTGTCAACACAGATGATCCCCAGGTCAAATTTCTGTACTCCTAAAATCCTCCGTACCATCTCGATCTTACTGCGAAGTGGCGCTCTCCTGATGGGGATGACTCGCTGCAGATTTCTAATCACCAAACTCATTTCAGGAAGAATAACCGGCCCTTAAAAAATGTTTCCAACGGAACCTGGGGTTAAAGTGTAAGAGAAGATCAATCAGTACAAGAAAGCGATAGTACATTCTGTAAAAAACGCATGCACACGCAATCAAATCACTTTATTTGGTGGAAGTGATTGAAAATCTTACGGGAATTTACATTTACCACAGGAGGATACAAAAACGAGGGGCCGTGGAAGGAAGACGCGGAATCAGGTCCGAAGGACTCGTGGTGGGTGGGGAGCGGCTCCCCGAGACACGGGGCGGGTGGCGGTGCGCGCGAACGCGGCGGGGTGGGGAGGGAAGGGGATGGAATGGGGGAGGGACAGGATGGGAGACAGGTAAGCGTGTGGGGCGCGGTTCTCTGGGGTCTGGGGCTCCCGCGGACCCACGCGGATGAGTGCAACGCTCCCGTTTGGGAGACCAGGAACCCGCCCGCACGTACCAAGGTCAAGACCGGGCAAAGGGCGGGAGACTAGGCGGACCCGCCCCACCGGAAGCTCCGCCGCCTAGCCGGATGCCGACAGCGGAACCCGGTCGCGGCGGAACCCGGTAGCGCTGCGCGAGCCGGAAGTCGGTCCGCCGCGTTTTCCGTCCGCGGTGCGTAGTGGTGGTGTCGCGGCCGCAAGCTCGGCTTGCGCCTCTCGTCCTTTCAAGGGGTCCGGGAGCTACGCGGGCCCCGGGGTCCAGCGGCGAGACGGTAAGCGTGGGGGTTGGACCGGCGCCTGAGACGCCGCTTCCTTCCCCCGCGCAGCTCCGGGCGCCGGGCCCTCCCCATCATCGCTAAGGGAGCGCTGCGTCGTCGGCGACCCCCGGCGAGCCCCGGGCGGGACTGCGGCCTCAGACTTTTCGGGCTGTGCTGGGTGGAAGATTAGGCTTCCTGGGCACGCCGTCCCCGCCAGGAGGCCGCAGCTCCGTGGCAGCGCCCTCACCCTTCCAGCCGGCTCGGGGGTGGTCGCCGGGGCGCGATAAAGGAATGCGTAAGGAACTGCTTAGCGCTCCAGCCGCTCCGAGGGAAGCCAGGTGGGAGGAGACCCCCGAAACGCTAACGTTTTGACTGCGTTACATTCCAGTTCTCCGGCTGTAGAGTGGAGGCAGTCGGGAGAAATTCATCTCGAAGTCGTAAGGAGGAACAGCATTCATTTTCTTATTGCCAGTGGAGGTTTTTCATGAATTTACCAACTCAGTGATTCGGCTTTTTTTTTTTTTTTCAATCTTAAAGGATCACACTTTAAACCTCAAAGTAATTATTTGTACCGCTCTCTACGCCATCCTCCAACAAAAGAACCCAGTGGCTCTCAGAAAATAATAACCCTTTGTCTGCCTTTGAAATAGTTATATGACTGTGTTCAAAATTTCCTTTCTTAATTTTGTAGCAGAACATAGCTGTGATGATCTGAATTTTTGTCTTTCAGCTTGTTATGAAGACGAAGGGGAGGCTGTTTCAGAAAGCCAATTAATTTTGTACACGTAATACTTAACTATCTTCTAAGAATCGGATCTGAAGATGAACCCAGCTAACCCTTTCAGTGGACAGCAGCCTGGTGCTTTCTCAGCATCTTCTAGTAGTTCCGTAACAACCTTCCCATCCAAGGCGCCGTTTCGATTTGGTCAGCCTCTTTTTGGACAAAACAGTACCTTATCTGGCAAGAGCTCAGGATTTTCACAGGTATCCAGCTTTCCAGCGTCTTCTGGAGTAAGTCGTTCCTCTTCAGTGCAAACGTTAGGGTTCACCCAAACCTCAACTGTTGGACTGTTTTCTGGACTTGACCACACATCCACCTTTGCAGCTACCTCTGGGCCTTCAAGTTCATCTGTGCTGGGAAACCCAGGATTTAGTTTTAAATCACCCACCAGTGTTGGGGCTTTCCCAAGCACTTCTACTTTTGGACAAGAAGCTGGAGAAATAGAGAGTTCTGGTTTTGGGAAAACAGAATTCGGCTTTAAACCTCTGGAAAACGCAATGTTCAAACCAATATTGGGGGCTGATGCTGAGCCAGAGAAAACCCAGAGCCAAATTGCTTCTGGGTTTTTCACATTTTCCCACCCAATTAGTAGTGCACCTGGAGGCTTGACCCCTTTCTCTTTTCCTCAAGTAACGAGTAGTTCAGCTACCAATTCAAATTTTACCTTTTCAAAACCGGTTAGTAGTAATAATTCATTATCTGCCTTTACACCTGCTTTGTTAAACCAAAATGTAGAGGAAGAGAAGAGAGGACCTAAGTCAGTATTTGGAAGTTCTAATAATAATAGCTTCAGTAGCTTCCCTGTGTCGTCATCTGCAGTTTTAGGCGAACCCTTCCAGGTTAGCAAAGCAGGTGTCAGGCAGGGTTGTGAAGAAGCTGTTTCCCAGGTGGAACCAACTCCCAGCCTAATGAAAGGCCTGAAAAGGAAGGAGGACCAGGATCGCTCCCCAAGGAGACATGGCCATGAGACAGCAGAAGATTCTGATCCTCTGTCCAGGGGTGATCATCCTCCAGATAAACGACCTGTCCGCCTGAATCGACCCCGGGGAGGTACTTTGTTTGGTCGGACGATACAGGATGTTTTCAAAAGCAATAAAGAAGTAGGTCGCCTGGGCAACAAGGAGTCCAAAAAGGAAATTGGCTTTGTTGAGTCTGGAGAAAGTGACCACATGGCTACCTCAGGAGGGAGTCAGTCTCTCCTGGCACCTTCCCGGATTCCAGGTTTGAATAAAGAGGAAGAAACTGAAAGTAGAGAGAAAAAAGAAGGTGAGTTCTGAAAATGTGGAACACAGTGTAAATCATGCTGGCAGTTTCCCAGTAAGTTTCTCTGGGTGTTAGCTTGATTTTTCGGATAAATCTATAAACATTAGGGATTCTAGGCCGGGCACGGTGGCTCAGCCTATAATATCAGCACTTTGGGAGGCTGATGTGGGCGGATCACAAGGTCAAGAGTTCGAGACGAGCCTCGCCAACATGGTGAAACCCCGCCTCTACTAAAAATACCAAAATTAGCTGAGGGTGGTGGTGGGTATCTGTAATCCCAGCTACTCTGGAGGCTGAGGCAGGGAGAATCACTTGAACCCAGGAGGCAAAGGTTGCAGTAAGCCAAGATGGCACCACTACACTCCAGCCTGGGCAACAGGGTGAGACTTTGTCTCAAAAAAAAAAAAAAAAAAAACAAAATAAAAAAAGCACATTAGGGATTCCACATGTCACGGAGCAGGTCTTACACCTGAGAACGTTTCCTTTGCTTTTACACAGTTGGCGCCTCCTGTTGTTAGAAAGCGTTACATCTGATGGTTTAAGTGTCTATTCTCTGAACCCCTAGATTCTCTAAGAGGAACCCCTGTGCGTCAGAGTAAAAGAAGCGAGAGCACAGATAGTCTTGGGGGCTTGTCACCTTCTGAAGTCACAGCGATCCAGTGCAAGAACATCCCTGACTACCTGAACGACAGAACCATCCTGGAGAACCATTTCGGCAAAATTGCAAAAGTGCAGCGCATCTTTACCAGGCGCAGCAAAAAGCTCGCGGTGGTGCATTTCTTTGATCATGTGAGTATTTCCGTATTATTTGTAACCTTAGATTTGAACCACGTCACTGTAAAACTTGTTTTTATTTTTGATCCATCATAGTCTATCAATAATTTGTTTAATATAGGGAAATTACTCAAATATCTTATTCTTTTATTTTTCCTAATTTTTTTTAAAGACAGGGTTTCACCATGTTGGTCAGGCTGGTCTTGAACTCCCAACCTCAGGTGATCCGCCGCCTTGGCCTCCAAAGTGCTTCTTGGATTACAGCCGTGAGCCACCACGCCCAGCCTTTTTTTTTTTTTTTTTTTTTTTTTTGAGACAGAGTTTCACTATTGTTGCCCAGGCTAGAGTGTAATGGCACAATCTTGGCTCACTGAGACCTCTGCCTCCCGGGTTCAAGCGATTCTTCTGCCTCAGCCTCCCGAGTAGCTGTGATTACAGGCATCCGCCACCATGTCCTACTAGTTTTGTATTTTTTTTTTGGTAGAAATGGGGTTTCTCCATGTTGGTCAGGCTAGTCTCAAACTCTGACCTTAGGTGATCTGTCCACCTTGGCCTCCCAAAGTGCTGGGATTATAGGTGTGAGCCACTGCACCCAGCCTCAAATACCTTATTCTTCTTTTTTTTTGACACAGGGTCTCCCACTGTTGCTCAGGCTGGAGTGCAGTGGCAAGATCTCAGCTCACTGCAACCTCCACCTCCCAGGTTCAAGCGATTTTCCTGCCTCAGCCTTCTGAGTAGCTGGGATTATAGGCACCTGCCACCGTGCCTGGCTAATTTATTTGTATTTTTAGTAGAGACTGTTTCACTATGTTGGTTAGGCTAGTCTTGAACACCTGACCTTGTGATCCACCCACCTCGATCTCCCAAAGTACTGAGATTACAGGCATGAGCCACCACGCCCAGCCAAATATCTTATTCTTAAGATAGGCCGGGATAGCACTATTTGTTTCATAACTTGGAGTATTCTAGGTCCCTACAGAATACAGTGCTCTAGAAATGCTGGGAGGTTGTTCCCATGAAGTGAAATCCTTCTCAAAGGCTTTGGAGTAGCTCTAACCACATAGTAAAGTGAAATTCTTCTCAAAGGCTTTGGAGTAGCTCTAACCACATAGTAAAGTGAAATTCTTCTAAAAGGTTTTGGAGTAGCTCTAGGCACATAGTAAAGTGAAATTCTTCTGAAAGGTTTTGGAGTAGCTCTAAGCACATAGTAAAGTGAAATTCTGAAAGGCTTTGGAGTAGCTCTAACCACATAGTAAAGTGAAATTCTTCTGAAAGGCTTTGGAGTAGCTCTAAGCACATAGTCAAGTGAAATTCTTCTGAAAGCCTTTGGAGTAGCTCTAAGCACATAGTAAAGTGAAATTCTGAAAGGCTTTGGAGTAGCTCTAAGCACATAGTAAAGTGAAATTCTTCTGAAAGCCTTTGGAGTAGCTCTAACCACATAGTAAAGTGAAATTCTGAAAGGCTTTGGAGTAGCTCTAACCGCATAGTAATTTTTTTTGTTGTTGCTTTTTTTTGAGACAGAGTCTTGCTCTATTGCCCAGGCTGGAGTGCAGTGGCATGATCTTGACTCACTGCAACCTCTGCCTCCTGGGTTCAAGTGATTCTTCCTGCCTCACCCTCCCAAGTAGCTGGGATTGTGTGCGCACCACCACGCCTGGCTAATTTTTGTATTTTTAGTGGAGATGGGGTATCACCATGTTGGTCAGGCTAGTCTCGAACTCCTGGCCTCGGTGGTCCATGCACCTTGACCTCCCAAAGTGCTGGAATTACAGGCATGAGCCACCATGCCTGGTCTTGTTTTTATTATTTATTACTATTTTTATTTTATTATTTATCAATTATTATTTTTTTTGAGATGAGGTTTCACTATGTGGCCCAGGCTGGTCTCAAACTCCTGGGCTCAAGTGATCCTCCCACCTCTGCCTCCCAAAGTGCTGGGATTACAGGCATGAACCACCATGTCTGGCCCCCTCGTTTGTTTTTAAAGTCATTTTTTGCCTGTTGCAATGTACTCATTTTCCCAGCTGAACATTAAATGTTTTATGAGCTAATATGTAAATACATTGCCTTTATAAACAATTCATTGATACAAAGCTGAACACCTTCATCTCTCCCGTTACCCAAGAGCAGTCCAGTTACCTAGTGTAGTGTGTATTTTTCTAGACGTTCTTATGAGTGTATCTACAAGGAGACTAATGTGGTTTTGTGTTTTCTGTGGTAAATGGCATCTCGTGTGTTATTCTGCAGCTCCCTTTTATGCTTCATTGTGACTTGGCAAACTTTCTGTTTCTATATATGTAATCAGCTGGTGAGAATCATCTCACCAAATGCCAAAGAGGCCAAGTTCGTGAGTTCCATGAGGCAAAGTTTTTAATTTAAAAAAAAGAGCAGAGCAAATAGATGCTTGTGAGACACGTAAGGGAGATGGACTGCTGCGGCCACAGCCAAAGACTCTGCAGGCAGCAGATGGGGGATGGAGGTGTCACTGGTGTACAGAGGACAGGGGCTCCTGGTGCCTTTGGATGGATGTTTTGCTTACTGCGTTTGAGTTTTCAGTCTCATTTCCTTTGGTCTCCTGATGTACTCACACTTGGTGGTGGTTTTCTAGGCATCTGCAGCCCTCGCTAGAAAGAAGGGGAAAAGTTTGCATAAAGACATGGCGATCTTTTGGCACAGGAAGAAAATGAGTGAGTTTTCAATTCTGTTTTTAAAAAATTATTTTTATTTATTTAATAGAGACAAGGTCTCACTACGTTGGCCAGGCTGATCTGGGATTACAGGCATGAGCCACTGTATGTGGTGTGGCCCTCTCTTTAGTTTCTCATGCTTGTGCAAACCCTTTGAGTGTGGGCCCTTTCCCCAGCCAGTTGGGAAGGCTGGCTCTGAGTGGATTCGCATCTCACAGTTATTTCCTTGGGCTCTTCTCTAACCTGTGACAATGAAAAGAATATTACTTTCTCAGAAACAAAGCGAAAAAGTCCAGTACCAGGTGATCTGCAATTGCATAAACTCTTTTCTGCCTCCTGTGTCCTCAGGCCCCAATAAGAAACCCTTTTCTCTGAAGGAGAAGAAGCCTGGTGATGTTGTAGTCAGCCCGAGCCCCGAAGACGCAGCGTTTCAGCACTCTCCTCTTGGCAAGGCCTCAGGGAGGGCTGGTGCTAGCAGCCTGCTGAATAAAAGGTGGGATGGCCCCTCCTAATGACCTTATTCGGGAAGGACCAGGAAATACTGCCCTACAGTGACACCTGAGTCGGGGCTGTGGGGCTGTGGGGTGTGAGGGATGAGAAAATAAGAGCCAGTTGCCAGGGATGCTTGGGGGTCGAGGGGCAGGGGTTCCTGAGGCTGCCCCTCCAGCCAGCATGGGCCGTGAGGAGGTGGGTCTGTGTGGGGCTGGTGCTCCCAGCCAGAAGAGAGAATTTTCCAACACTGGTACCTGCCAGCTGCAGAGAAGGTGGAGAGCAGTGATTCTGTCCTGTCTTGTTCTCACATACCCTAGGGTCAAGGTTGCTGAGAAAGCCTTCCTTTGGGGCTGGCCTTTTTTATTGTTTACATCTTGGTATTTTCTATGGGAGAATCTCGTCACACAGTTGCTGTAGCTGGTGAAGGCCTTTCAGCTACAGCAGCTATTACAGGAGATTGGGGGAGGCTGCTCACTTAGGACACACAGTGCCTGCTCTGTGGGATGGACACACGCAGCCTGATACCCTGTGGCTGCCTGCCTCACAGGGTGTAGCAGCAAATGTCCTTGCTCATCTTACTTGTCTGGAATGCCACTGCAGTTGAGTGCAGGTCCACTTGGCATGTAAACGTATAAGCAACAACTTTTTTCCTTAAGACATCTGACTGGCTGTTAAAAACCATGCATTCCTTTTTTTTTTTTTTTTAAATAGAGATGGGGTCTCTCAGTGTTGGCCAGGCTGATCTCGAACTCCTGACCTCAGGTCGTCCACCTGCGTGAGCCTCCCAAAGTGCTGGGATTACAGGCATGAGCCACTGCGCTTGGCCTCCTTTTTTTTTTTTTTGAGATGGAGTCTTTGTTGCCCACGCTGGAGTTCGGTGGCACGATCTTGGCTAACTGCAACCTCTGCCTCCCAGGTTCAAGGTCTCCTGCCTCAGCCCCCCTAGTAGCTGGGATTACAGGTGCTCCACCATGCTGGCTAATATTCTTATATTTTTAGTAGAGACAGGGTTTCACCGTGTTGGCCAGGCTGGTCTCGAACTCCTGACTACAGGTGTGAGCCACTGCACATGACTACACCATGCATTTTTAATAATCACTTCTAGCAGTTTCCAGCATGACTTTTTCCCCCCCTAAAAATCTTATCTCCTACAGGAATGGCAGCATGACTTTTTGTAGGTAGAGGTTATCACAGTGAAACAGACGCTGTTGGCCATGTTAGTTGTGTGAGCTGGCGTGTGATGTGCGCTCCCCTATCTGCCTTGTCTGGGGAACTCTGTTCTGAAAGGCTTTTCCTTTTCACACCAGGCCTACTTTGACAGGTCTCCAGCTTAATCTGTCTTCTTATCTCTTGGCCAGTGTATTTTTCTCACTTTCCATTTTGTGATGAGCAGTTTAGTTGCTGCTTTGACATATCTTCTTTGACATTCAAGTTTAGAAAATGATGAAAGCCAGAAAATGGGGAAGCTGAGAGAGAATGCCCAATTCCTTTCAGTTTGTCCTTCTACCAAAATAAGTTTCTGTTTTGAAACACGTAGACATAATACTTCCTTAAGATATTAAAGGTGTTTTTCATGCTGAGTTTCATTTCTTCGAGATAGAAATCTGTAAGTGTTCCTTTCAGCTATTTAAATGAGCCTATCTTGGTTTTTTTTTTGGAGGGGTGATAAGGATGGAGTCCTGCTCTGTTGTCCAGGCTAGAGTGCAGCAGTGCAATTTCAGCTCACTGCAGCCCTCACCTGCCAGGCTCAAGCAAGCCTCTCACCCCAGCCTCCTGAGTAGCTGGTACTACAGGCACGTGCCAGACGCCCGACTAATTTTTAAAAGTATGAAATATTTCAGAATTATATTAAAGTCAGTGAATAATGTGAATAACGCTTTTGTGCTTATCACCGTCTTTATCAAGACTCCTCATTTTAGTGCTTGTAGTTTCTCAAGTTCAGAGGACCAGAAAATCTCTAAAGATAAGGGGACATGTTCAGAAATGAAAATCCTCTGAAGGCCTTACCGGTACAAGGGCCCTCAATGTGGTATTTACTTTATAGCTCTCCAGTGAAGAAGCCAAGTCTTCTAAAGGCCCACCAATTCGAAGGAGACTCTTTTGACTCAGGCTCCGAGGGCTCCGAGGGCCTCGGGCCATGTGTGCTCCCCCTCAGCGCCCTGATAGGTACTGTGGCTGAGACATCCAAGGAGAAGTACCGCCTGCTTGACCAGAGAGACAGGATCATGCGGCAAGGTATGGTGCATGGTGGTAGAGGTTCTGGGGGCCTGGTGAGGTCATCCTCTTGGGTGCCATCAGGGCGAGAGCAGCTTCTTTCCATCGGGCTCTGTTGCCATTGAGTCTCAGGGCCTCTGATGTGCTGTGTCTGAGCTTCATGGTCGGCCAGTCTTCCTTGCAGTGAGTGCTCTGTGTGTGTATACATATACGTGCAAATATGTTTGCTTATGTGTGTATACAATAGTAGTGGGAGCAGGCAAAAGGATGGGCAGGTTTCTTTTTTTTTTTTTTAAGGTGTGTCTTGCTCTTGTTGCCCAGGCTAGAGTGCAATGGCGCAATCTCAGCTCACCACAACCTCCCCTCCTGGGTTCAAGCAATTCTTCTGTCTCAGCCTCCCGAGTAGCTGGGATTACAGGCATGTGCCACCATACCCAGCTAATTTTTTGTATTTTTAGTAGACACAGGGTTTCACCATGTTGTCCAGGCTGGTCTGGAACTCTCGACCTCAGGTGATCCACCCACCTCCCAAAGTGCTGGGATTATAGGCGTGAGCCACCACACCTGGCCAAGGGAGTGGGTTTCTGAAGGGCAGAGGTTATGGTGGAGTGTTCCATCTCGGACAGGGCATCCTTACCCCATTGGAATGTTGAACTGTGTGAATGTATTACCTACTAAAAAGAAAGTATTCCATTAACACTGAAAATATATGCAGGGATCAAAAATAAAAGGAAAAACACAGGTACTCCTCTTTGCCAATTTTTTTGTCTTAAATTTCAGCTGAGTCAGTTGTGGTGGCTCACACCTGTAACCCCAGCACTTTGGGAGGCTGAGGCATGTGAACCACCTGAGGTCAGGAGTTCAAGATCAGCTTGGCCAACATGGCGAAACCCCCGTCTCTACAAAAAAAAAAATACAGAAATGAGCTGGGTATGGTGGTGTGCGCCTGTAGTCCCAGCTACTCGGGAGGCTGAGGCAGGAGAATCGCTTGACCCCTCGAGGCAGAGGCTACAGTGAGCTGAGATTGCGCCACTGCACTCCAGCCTGGGCTACAGGGGGAGACTCTTGTCTCAAAAAAAAAAAAAAAAAAAATTCAGCTATCCCTTTTTTTAAAAGCTGTGGATAATTAGAATAATCACAATGTTTCCTTACTATATAGTAATAAAAGCTGCCATCCTACATTGTGTCGTTGATACAGTGATTTTTAGATTCCAGATAAAATCATTAGGTATTAGAATGTTTTGTTTTCTTTTTCCCCCCTGAGATGAAGTCTTGCTCTGTTGCCCTGGCTGGAGTGCAGTGGTGTGGTCTCAGCTCACTGCAGTGTCTGTCTCCTGGGTTCAAGCAGTTCTCCTGCCTCAGCCTCCCGAGTAGTTGGGACTACAGGTGCATACCACTGTACCCGGCTCATTTTTGTATTTTTTAGTAGAGATGGGATTTCACTGTGTAGGCCGGGCTGGTCTCGAACTCTTAACCTCGCAGTCTGCCCTCCTCAGCCTCCCAAAGTGCTGGGATTACAGTTGTGAGCCACCCAGTATTAGAATTTTTCTTTTTTCTTTTTCTTTTTTTTCTTTGGATGGAGTTTCACTCTTGTTGCCCAGGCTGGAGTGCAATGATGCAATCTCAACTCACTGCAACATCCGCCTCCTGTGTTCAGGTGATTCTCCTGTCTCAGCCTACCGAGTAGCTGGGATTACAGGCACCCACCACCGTGCCCGGCTAATTTTATTTTTTTTTTTAGTAGAGATGGGGTTTCATCATGTTGACCAGGGTGGTCTTGAACTCCTGACCGCAGGTGACCTACCCACCTCAGCCTCCCAAAGTGCTGGGATTACAGGCATAAGCCACCGCATCTGGCTTTTTTTTTTTTTTTTTTTTAAGAGACAGGGTTTCACCACCATGTTGGCCAGGACGGTCTCGATCTCCTGACCTCTTGATCTGCCCGCCTCGGTCCCCCAAGTGCTGGGATTATAGGCGTGAGCCCCCATGCACGGCCGATATTTGGAGTATTTGCAGTTGTAACGAGTCAATCCTTCTAGTAAACATCCCGCACCGCTAGAGTTTGTCATTGGTTGTGACAGGAGTTAAAAACTCTGGCTGAAAGTGAGGCTGCGTCACTGCTTTTCATCTGCAGGGAGGGTCTGTGACTGTTGGAGATCGGCAGACCCAGGGGTCTTCGGGAGCTTTGACGTCCCACTCCCTGGCAGCATAGACCCTAAGTCCTCTTTCTCTGAGGCTCAGAGTTTGACAGATACTTTTCTTTTCCTTTGTAATGTGGGTGTGTTTTAAGTTTTAATTTCTTTTTATCATTATGAGAGCATACTTCTGTAGGTTCGTGCTAATCGTGTGTTACGTTCTTACTTTTTACTTGACGTCATTTAGCTCGGGTGAAAAGAACCGATCTGGACAAAGCGAGGACTTTTGTTGGGACCTGCCTGGATATGTGTCCTGAGAAGGAGCGGTACATGCGGGAGACCCGAAGCCAGCTGAGCGTGTTTGAAGTGATCCCAGGGACTGACCAGGTAGAGCCCTGCGTCTCCCCGTGGAGTGGGGGCAGGCTGTACAGGGGGGAGGAGGTGTCTTTTGTAATTCTGTACATACTGGATTTAGGTGTTTGCTTGTTTTAGAGGGTATTGGGTATTTGTAATATTAACAATCATATTTAGCTCTTTCCCGTCGTGAGATGTTCACTCTAATAGGTATCTATACATGATAAGATATAGGTGCAAGGCTTTTTTTTTTTTTTTTTTTTTTTTTTTTTTTTTTTTTTTTTTTTTTTTTTTTTTTTTTTTTTTTTTTTTTTTTTTTTTTTTTTTTTTTTTTTTTTTTTTTTTTTTTTTTTTTTTTTTTTTTTTGAGACAGAGTTTACGTCTTTTTTCTTTTTCTTTTTCTTTTTTTTTTATGTTTTTTTTGAGACAGAGTTTCACTCTTATTGCCCAGGTTGGAGTGCAATGGCGCGATCTCAGCTCACCACAACCTCTGCCTCCCAGGTTCAAGTGATTCTCCTGCCTCAGCCTCCTGAGTAGCTGGGATTATAGGCATGTACCACCATGCCCACTAATTTTTGTATTTTTAGTAGAGACAGGGTTTCTCCACATTGGTCAGGCTGGTCTTGAACTCCCGACCTCAAGTGATCCACCTGCCTTGGCCTCCCAAAGTGCTGGGATTACAGGCATGAGCCACCGTGCCTGACCTGATATGCACGTTTTCTTAAATAGAGTTGTTTTTCTATATTCTTTTTTATTTTTTTTTTATTATTTTTTGAGACAGGATTTTATTCTTTCACCTAGGCTGGAGAGCAGTGGTGCAGTCATGGCTCACTATAGACTCAACTTCCCAGGCTCAAGTGATCCTCGCACTCAGCTTACTGAGTAGGTGGGATTACAGGCATGGTCCACCATGCCCAGTTATTGTTTTATTTTTTTGTAGCAATGGGGTCTTGCTGTGTTGCCCAGGCTGGTCTCGAACACCTAAGCTCAAGTGATCCACCTGCCTCTGCCTCCCAAAGTGCTGAAATTACAGGCATGAGCCACCACATACAGCTTTTTTCTTTTTACAATCATTCTTACCCTTTCCTATGTTTATGTTTTGCACATACGGGATTATATTCTAGATACAATTTTATATGTATGTTTCCCACTTAAAATTATGTCATGAACATTTTTGTTTGTTATGCTCAACTATGAGCATGTAGAAATGACAGCATATTTTATTAGTAGTTCTGTCAAAACTCTGCACTTTTACCATTAATAGATAGGCTGTTTCTAAATTTTTGGTTCTTTTAGTAATGTGGTTTGGCGTCTTGTGTGTCACGTTTCTCTGGTGTTTAGATTACTTTGTTCAGATCCTAAGAATTAAATTACTGCATTGGAGGGTTTTACCTTTCCCGAACATTATCCATGTATCTTCCCCAGTTGTTTCCCCAGGAAGCTGCACCAATTTAGATGCTTTGCACTTTGTGAATATTGCTTATGGGCTTTTCCTCCTCTTCCTGGCTGGTGGCTTTATACACGCTGTGCACAGTGCGGTGTCCCCAGACCAGCAGCAGCAGGAGAGGGCACGTGCTCAGGGCCTCGTCCTGCAGACATCTCTGCGTCTCTTCTTGGCCACGTCATCAGCCTCTTTTTGAGGTGGGAGATGCAGCTCCAGGCCCCAGTTGGGCAACTGGCCTCTGCTGCTGTGCCCTCAGCAGTCCTCACTGCCTGTCTGTGTTTCACTTCTGGTCTGTGTAGACTTAAGCTGGTGTGTGAGCAGAGCTGAGACCTGTTAAATGCTTTGAGGCCCTTCCCTGTCCCGTCCCTGCTTTGGAGCTTGCAGGTGTGCCTTCACCTACGTTCCTCCCATTTGTCATGACGCACTCGTGTCTTAACTCGTGGTATTTGCCAAATCAAATTTCTCAATTTGTTTTGCCTTTGAATTTTGTCACTTTTTAACAGAAATTTTATGTTGAAAAAAACTTGATCTCAAATATTGATTTGTGTGGGTGTGTATGTGATTTTCCCTCATTTTTAGGCATAACTGTGCCTGGCCCAAGGTGTTTCTCACGGGCAAGCCGTCTCTGCTTCATGTCCCTAGGTGGACCATGCAGCAGCCGTGAAGGAGTACAGCCGGTCCTCGGCCGATCAGGAGGAGCCTCTGCCCCACGAGCTGCGGCCCTTGGCAGTACTCAGCAGGACTATGGATTACCTGGTAACCCAGATCATGGACCAGAAGGAGGGCAGCATGCGGGATTGGTACGACTTCGTGTGGAACCGCACGCGTGGCATACGGAAGGTATCGGCCGCTTCCAACCTGGACACTAAAAAATGCGTGCAAATTCCAAAGTCAAACTCATAGTTAATTTTATTTTACTCAGTTACGTATTTTATCTGTAACAAAAATGTACCTTCATGGGCACGGCACAGTGGCTCACACCTGTAATCCCAGCATTCTAGGAGGCCGAGGTGGGTGGATCACCTGAGGTCAGAGGTTTGAGACCAGCCTGGCCAACATGGTGAATCCTGGTCTCTACTGAAAATACAAAAATTAGCTAGGTGTGGCCAGGTATGGTGGCTCATGTTACGTATTTTATCTGTAACAAAGATGTACCTTCATGGGCAGGGCGCAGTGGCTCACACCTGTAATCCCAGCACTTTGGAAGGCCATGGTGGGCAGTTCATGAGATGAGGAGTTCGAGACCAGCCTGGCCAACACAGTGAAAACCCATCTCTACTAAAAATTAGCCGGGTGTGGTGGCGCACCTGCAATCCCAGCTACTCAGGAGGCTGAGGCAGGAGAATCACTTGAACCTGGGAGGTGGAGGTTGCAGTGAGCTGAGCTCATGCCATTGTACTCCAGCCTGGATGACAGAGCTAGACTCTGTCTCAGAAAAAAAAAAAAGAAAGAAATTAGCTGGGCATGGTGTCACACACCTATAAAGTCCCAGATACTCAAGAGGCTGAGCCAGGAGTATTGTTTGAATCTGAGAGGTGGAGGTTGTGGTGAGCCAAGACTGCACCACTGCACTCCAGCCTGGGTGACAGAGCGAGACCCTGTCTCAAAAAAATTAAAAAACGTACTTTTATTTAAATCACTACAAAGTCCTATTAAAATGTGCAGCATGGGCTTTGTTTCACTTTGAAATGTGAGAAATTGAGGTCATAGCGTGATCTTTCTCATAGCTGACTGTCTGCCTGGGAATGTGTGTATGATCCTCCCCCTCGCCTGTGGCCAGGATATCACGCAGCAGCACCTGTGCGACCCGCTGACAGTGTCCCTGATCGAGAAGTGCACCCGATTTCACATCCACTGTGCCCACTTCATGTGTGAGGAGCCCATGTCTTCCTTTGATGCCAAGATCAATAACGAGAACCTGACCAAGTGCCTGCAGAGCCTGAAGGAGATGTACCAGGACCTCAGAAACAAGGGCGTCTTCTGTGCCAGCGAAGCGGAGTTCCAGGGCTACAATGTTCTGCTCAGTCTCAACAAGGGAGACATCCTAAGGTGAATTTCCACATCCACATGTGTCTGCAAAGGCAGGCTTTAAACAGGAGAAGGGCTTTCAGGATTGGCAGTAGCGATAGTGCTGCGTTCTCTCTGGTAGCAGGTGTTGGGATGGTAGGAGCAGTCTTGGTCTCGCTGTGCAGTCTGCTGAGCTGAGCTGAGCTGAGCTGGGGGAAGAGCGATGGGGTTGTGCACGGGACCAGCACATCTGAGGCGGGCCCCGCGTGCTCACTTCTGAGAACTGTTTCTCCTCACCAGTGAGAGAGACGAGGAGGGAGTCCTAGTGAGACAGGCGAGTGAACCAGGAGAGGCAGTTCAGCTGCCCTGCAGGCTTGTTGGCAGCTCCCTGTTTCCAGATAGTTCTGTCAGAGATCCAAGCAATAAGAGAGGAAGAAAATTGTGTGAAACAAAAATGCTAAGAATGGGGTAGTAAGACTGAATGAATTTAAAACCCTGGTCTGATCCATCATTGAGAAGTCTGACAAGCTCTCTGGCCCCTGCCTGTGGTGGTGTTTTAATTTTTTTTTAAGTTTTTTATTTTTTTTGAGATGGAATCTTGCTCTGTAGCCCAGGCTGGAGTGCAGTGGTGCTATCTCAGCTCACTGCAGCCTCCACCTCCTGGGTCGTGGTTCAACCAATTCTCCTGCCTCAGCCTCTTGAGTAGCTGGGATTACAGGCACGAGCTACCAAGCCCAGCTAATTTTTGTGTTTTTTAGTAGAGACGGGATTTCACCATGTTGGCCAGGCTGGTCTTGAACTCCTGACCTCGTGATCCGCCCACTCAACTTCCCAAAGTGCTGAGATGACAGCCATGAGCCACCACGCCCAGCTGTGGTGTTGTTGAGCTGGACTTGATGGGCAGTGTCCCCTTTAATTCTAAAATTCCCCTATTGATGCTGAAACTCATTTTTTTAGCTTTGTATTTTCTTCAAGAACTCTGTGGAAGAATATCTAGATGTGTGAATGATTTTAAATTTTTATTTTATTTTATTTTTAACACTGAGTCCTGCTCTGTTGCCCAAGCTGGGTTTCGGCTCGCTGCAACCTCTGCCTCCCAGGTTTAAGCTATTCTCTTGCCTCAGCCTTCCAAGCAGCTGGGATTACAGACACACACCACCATGTCTGGCTAACTTTTTTGTACTTTTAGTAGAGATGGGGTTTTGCCGTGTTGGCCAGGATGGTCTGGAATTTCTGACCTCAGGTGATCCATCCACCTCAGCCTCCCAGAGTGTTAGGATTACAGGCATGTGCCACCGTGCCCTGCCAATTTTAAATGTTAAAATTAAGCCTTGTATAGCCTGGACAACATAGTGAGATCACACTCTACAAAAAAAAAAAAATGCCAGGCGTGGTAGTGTAGGCCTGTAGTTCCAGCTACTGGGGAGGCTGAGGTGAGGGGGTCCCTTGAGTCCAGGAGGTCAAGGCTGCAATGAGCTGTGATCATGCCACTGCACTCCAGTGCAGGTGACAAAGCAAGACCCTATCTCTTAAAAAAAAAAAAAAAAAAAGACCAGGTGTGGTGGCCTATGGCCTCACAGCACTTCGGGAGGCTGAGATGAGAGGATTGCTTAAGGCCAGGAGGTTGGGGCTGCAGTGAGCCATGATTGTGCCACCACTGCAGTCTGGGCGATAGAGCAAGACTGTGTTTCAAAAAAAAAAAAGGTAAAATTAAGCCACGTAGATAAACTGGTTATGGAGAATGGCTGTATTGTCTTTTTATATGTGATAAGCATTTATTTCCCATCATGAATAATTCAGTCAAAATCAATTCATTTCTGAACAAAGAGTCCAGTTTTCTGTTTTCTTAGGCTTTACCGTCCAGCACAGCTGACAGTCGGCGTTATTTTAAAGTAACTTTTTGATAACGGATGGCCACATCGCTTCTTGAATTTGTTTTTCTATTCATTATCTTTTTGAAAGAGACCTTTGTCTATCAAACCAGCCCAAGCATGGTAGCTTTGAAGACAGGGTCTTGCTCTGTCACCCAGGATGGAGCACAGTGATGTGATCTCAACTCACTGCAGCCTCGACCTCCTGGGGTCAAACAATCCTCCCACCTTGGCCTCCCAGTGTTTTGAGATTACAGGCGTGAGCCACAGCATCTGGCCAGTGAAATCTATTACTTATTATATCTATTTTTATGAGAATTTTGTCTTATGAAAAATAACATTCCAACCCCTTTTCTCTCCTTTAATTGACAGAGAAGTACAACAGTTCCATCCTGCTGTTAGAAACTCCTCCGAGGTGAAATTTGCTGTTCAGGCTTTTGCTGCATTGAACAGTAATAATTTTGTGAGATTTTTCAAACTGATCCAGTCAGCTTCTTACCTGAATGCTTGTCTTTTGCACTGTTACTTTAATCAGGTGAGTAAATGAGCTGTGCTTGCAGAGTTGGAAGAAAGCAGGTTGTTCCGGTGCTATTTGAGTGCTTTTCTATTCCAGGCTTTTCCAAGCAGGTCTCAGGCTGAGGCTGTGTCGTCCTTGTGGCAGCCCCACGGAGGAGTTTTTAGTGTTGCCCTGTTTAATAGGGTTGGCACCATTGGTCACCCTCCGGAAAGGCTATGTGATGGAAAATGCTGTTCTATGGTTCAGATAAGAAAAATCTCTTTACAGCCCGGCTTGGTGGCTCATGCCTCTATAATCCCAGCACTTTGGGAGGTCAAGGCAGGCGGATCACAAGGTCAGGAGTTAAAGAGCATCCTGGCCAATATGGTGAAACCCTGTCTCTACTCAAAATACAAAAATCAGCTGGGTATGGTGGCAGGTGGCTGAGGCAGGAGAATCACTTGAACCCGGAAGGCGGAGGTTGCAGTGAGCCGAGATCGTGCCACTGCACCCTAACTTGGGTGACAGAGCCACACTGTGTCTCAAAAAAAAAAAAAAAGGAAAGTGTCTTTAGAACAATAGTTTGAATTCAGCACTGTCATCATCCATGAAAACTAACTAAAAAGCAGAAATCTCATATCTACGCACAAAATCCCTGACTTTGAAATTCTGAGTTTCTGGAGTGAGGCTGATGGTGCTAAGTTTATTTCAGTTGGTGCCTCAGTGTCTGTGTTTTGCCGTGTGCTGGGGTTACAGAGCAGTGGAAGGGCTGGTCCCTCCCCTGAGGTTTGCGCAGAGGAAACTCTGTCTCGGGGTTTCTACTCGGTCCTTTCGTTTCAGTTCCCTGGGACTTGGGGATGAGGACAGAGCAGCCCCTGTGGCACCTGCTGTTCTAGACCCCGCACGTATCAGTTCAATGAGATGTGACCGGGACCTCCGCCTGCCTTGCAGAGGGTCACCTTGAACCCACTGCCTCACCTCGTGCACACTGTGCTGCCCCCTCTGGCAGTGGGTTCAAGGACGTGGCCTGGATTCCTTGCCACAAGCCCACAGTGGCCACTGCATGGGGAGGGTGCTGCCTGGGAGGTCTCAGGACCTGCCTAGATCCGTCCGTCTGTGGCTCCAGATAATTTCTGTGGTCACACATCAGGGCCTCCTGTAAACTGACTACACACACAGTCATGTCACAGTCAGAGGGTCTTTTGCAGGTTTGCTCCTTGTCAGGTCTGCAGGTTGCCAGACAAGTGAAGTTCTGGAAAAGATTTTCCTTAACTTGCCACTTGTAGTTAATACTGGCTGAGTGCTTTGGCTCACACTTGTCATCCTGGCACCTTGGGAAGCTGAGGTGGGAGAATTGCTTGAGCTCAGGAATTCAGGATCAACATAGGGAGACCCCGTCTCTACTGAAAATAAAAAAAAAAACAGCTGGGCAGGTGTGGTACACTCCTGTAGTCCCAGTTGGGAGGCCGAGGCGGGAGGATCGCTTGAGCCTGGGAGGTTGAGGCTGCAGTGAGCCAAGATCTGCTGGGCAACAGAGACCTTCTCTCAAAAGAAATAAAAAAAATAAAAAATAAAAAATAAAAATAAAATAGTTAATATTGTATATATGATGATCGTTAGTAGAATGTTGACCAGTTTTAATAACTTTATTTATTTATTTTGAGACAGAGTCTCGCTTTGTTGTCCAGGCTGCAGTGCAGTGGCTCGCTGCAACCTCTGCCTCCTAGGTTCAAGCGATTCTCCTGCCTCAGCCTCTCTCCCAAGTAGCTGGGATTACAGGCGTGTACCACCATGCCCAGCTAATTTTTGTATTTTTAATAGAGGTGGGGTTTTGCCATGTTGGCCAGGCTGATCTTGAACTCCTGACCTCAGTGATCTGCCTGCCTTGGCCTCCCAAAGTGCTGGGATTACATGTGTGAACCACTGTGCTTGGCCGTTTTTAGTAACTTTAAACAAAAGAGATGATTCAAGTGTTTTCCTTTGGAAAAACTGTTTTCACCAGCAGTGATGTACAGAGGCACCCTCCTGTCCCCTCAGCCCCGTGCAGCCCTGCTCAGCGGCTTTGTGCTTGCTGTTCCCGCTGCTGTTCCCGCTCACAGAGCCGCATGGTGCTGTCAGCTCCAGCCTGAGCCCTTGTGTGTCTGAACCCAACACCTCCCCGAGGCGAGACGAGGCCTGGCTGCTGCCCTCAGTAGGACCCCGCCGGCGCTCCCTGTTCTCCCCGTCCGTTTGCCGCGCTAAATCGCCGTTCTGTGTATTGTATGTGCGCGTTTTCTGTGGCATTGTTCTCTCCCCTAGCATGTCCGCTGCGTGGGGACAGGGATTTTGTTTTGTTCACCGTTGTATTCTCAGCATTAAGAGCAGTACCAGGCACAGGCCAAACGCTCAGTCAGTATTGCTTGAATTAAAGAACATTGGGGCCGGGCGCGGTGGCTCAAGCCTGTAATCCCAGCACTTTGGGAGGCCGAGGCGGGTGGATCACGAGGTCAAGAGATCGAGACCATCCTGGTCAACATGGTGAAACCCCGTCTCTACTAAAAATACAAAAATTAGCTGGGCGTGGTGGCACGTGACTGTAGTCCCAGCTACTCGGGAGGCTGAGGCAGGAGAATTGCTTGAACCCAGGAGGCGGAGGTTGCGGTGAGCCGAGATCGCGCCATTGCACTCCAGCCTGGGTAACAAGAGCGAAACTCCGTCTCAAAAAAAAAGAACATTGGAAGAGGACTAACAGTTAGTCACCAGAGCCCCAGCACCCAAGGATAATTTTTGTTAGCATTTTTATATTTTTCCTTTGTCGTTTTAATTTTTTTTTTTTTTTTTTGAGATGGAGTGTCACTCTGTCACCCAGGCTGTAGTGCAGTGGTGCCATCTTGGCTCACTGCAGTTTCCTCCTCCTGGGTTGAAGTGGTTCTCCTGCCTCAGCCTCCCGAGTAGCTGGGAGTATAGGCTCCCACCACCATACCCAGCTAATTTTTGTATTGTTAGTAGAGACTGGGTTTTACCATGTTGGCCAGGTTAGTGTTGAACTCCTGACCTCGTGTGATCCGACTGCCTCGGTCTCCCAAAGTGCTGGGATTACAGGTGTGAGCCTTTGCACCCAGCCTCATTGTCTTTTTTTGGAGACTGGTTCTCACTTTGTCACTTAGGCTGGAGTGCAGTGGTGTGATCAGGGCTCACTGCAGCCTCAACCTCTTGGGCTCAAGCCATCCTCTCACCTCAGCCTCCTTTGTTGCAGGGATCACAGGTGTATGCCACTATACCCCACTAATTAAAAAAAAATTATTTTTTGTGGAGAATAGGGTGTAGCTATGTTGCCCAGGCTGGTCTTGAACTCCTGGGCTCAAGCAATCCTCCCACCTTGGCCTCCCAAAGTGCTGGGATTACGGGTGTGAGCCACTGCACCTGGCCTCTTTTTTTTTTTTTTTTTTTTAAGGCTTTTGTTACAATGCCATGATTCATTTTTTCTGGCATTCCATGGTCTCCGGGGTCCTCTGCAGCACCTTTATGGCAAGTGGCTGCTGCATAGCTGACTTCACCTGGCCTTGTTGGTGGAAGGTTTGTTTCATGATTTTTCTTATAAATAAAACCTTCCCGGCTGGGCGCAGTGGCTCACGCCTGTAATTCCAGCACTTTGGGAGGCCGAGGCGGGCGGATCAGGAGGTCAAGAGATCGAGACCATCCTGGTCAGCATGATGAAACCCTGTCTCTACTAAAAATACAAAAATTAGCTGGGTGTGGTGGCACGTGCCTGTAGTCCCAGCTACTCGGGAGGCTGAGGCAGGAGAATTGCTTGAACCCAGGAGGCGGAGGTTGCGGTGAGCCGAGATTGCGCCATTGCACTCCAGCCTGGGTAACAAGAGCGAAACTCCGTCTCAAAAAAAAAAAAAAAAAAAGAAAAAAATAAATAAAACCTTCCCAGCCTATCCTTCTCTGTCAGAGTGTTTGCTTAGCATGCATTCCCGAGCATTGCCACTGAGCAGACCACTTGTGATCTCTAAACTTGGCTTCCATGTTGCCAGAGCGCCTTCTGATGGGCTGAGCCCCAGGAGGAGCCCGTGTGCCCATGCTGGCCGTTCCTGTGGTCACAGGCTGATTGCATTTGTCTGACTGGGCGTTTCTCTGAGACTGCAGTGATTGGCTGCTCCTTTCAGATCCGCAAGGACGCTCTCCGGGCGCTCAACTTTGCATACACGGTGAGCACACAGCGATCTACTGTCTTTCCCCTGGATGGCGTGGTTCGCATGCTGCTGTTCCAAGACTGCGAAGAGGCCACTGACTTCCTCACCTGCCACGGCCTCACCGTTTCTGACGGGTGAGAGCTGAGTGTGGAACAGCGGGCCCCTCTCTCCTGTTTCCTTTCTAATTCTGATAAAGGACCGTGCGGGGGCTGCCTGCCTGCCTGCCTGGCTTGGAGAAGGTGCGTTCCTCTCCTATACAGGTGAACACACGAGGCTCAGAATGGCTGGGGGTGTTCTCAACACCCTGGCTGTCAGCCCACTGAGAGCTCAGACCAAGTTCTTTGTTGACTCAAGAATCAGTCCTTTTCATGAGTTGTCAGCGAACCTAAAGATAAAAGTTAGTGCTTATTGTTTCCCTTGACTACCTTTGCCAGCTGGTGACAGGCAACTTCTGACAGCTGGGATGGAGGCACTGCAGGCCAGGCCGGAGTCTTCTCTGCTACTGAGCAGTCAGAGTGTCTTAAGACCAGGATGAGACTCAGAGACCCACTGTCAGACACTGGCAGCTTACCCTCAACACCCACTGCTGGGTTCCCCACCCTACCTTCTGTACCTCCTCACCTGCCCCTGGCCTGTCTCCTCCTTCCCAGTCTGTCCTCTTAAAACAGGCGGCTTTGGGTGAGCCAGCCAGGAGGCAGGAGTGAGTCAGCATGTGTCTGTCAACACGCTGGGCCCAGTGGTTCTGGGGACCTGCAGAGGCTCCAAGGCGGGTGGTCCCGGGACCTGGGCCTCTGCTTTCTGTCCTTTACACATGGCTGTGGGAGGCCTGATGGCTTGCAGCACTCAGCGGGGCACTGAGGGCAAAGCTGCCTTCTTCCCTGGTGATGGCCCTCTGATGTCTTCTTGTGGTCTGGTAGCTGTGTGGAGCTGAACCGGTCTGCTTTCCTGGAACCAGAGGGATTATCCAAGACCAGGAAGTCGGTGTTTATTACCAGGAAGCTGACGGTGTCGATCGGGGAAATTGTGAACGGAGGGCCATTGCCCCCTGTCCCTCGTCACACCCCTGTGTGCAGCTTCAACTCCCAGAACAAGTACGTCGGGGAGAGCCTGGCCACAGAGCTGCCTGTCAGCACCCAGAGACCCGGCTCAGACACAGCGGGTGAGTGAAGTCGCAGTCGTAGTGAGGGGACTAGCTGCATTTTCCTGCCTGGACGCCTCCTGGGAGCCTGAGCATCTGTCTTGTCTTGGGCCCAGGGGTGTGGCACTCCCTCATGCTCAGAGCTCACTGGGAGTGGACCGAGGGCCGTGAAGCCTTGCTCCTGGCTCCCTCACCTCCTGGGGCTTGTCTTTCACCTGAAGGGTGGACGTGTCCCCTGTGGTGTGTGTACATGTGGGTGGTCTCCGGGAGGGCAGGCAAGTTCTCAGGTCACTGTGGGTGGCCTGGGGCTGTCCCTGCACAGACCTTGGTCTCCATTGTGCCAGGTGCCCTGTGTCTGCAGCCCTGTTCCTCCTGTGTGTTTCCTTCCAGGTGGAGGGAGAGGAGAGGAGTGTGGTGTAGAGCCAGATGCGCCCCTGCCCAGTCTCCCGCAGCCTCTCCCTGCCCCTGCGTCCTCACCAGTGCCTCTACCTCCCATCCTGGCACTGAACATGCCTGCGGCACCTGGCCTCTTCCAGCCCCCCGTGCAGCCTGAGCTGCCTCCTCCAGAGCCCGTGCCCGTGTACTCTGATGAGGTAGGGACTCTTTTAGGTCATTGTGCACTAACGTCCTTGGTCTCCACTCCGTGGGGTGGGCTGTGGTGCCTGGTCTCTCCGGAGAGTCTAGGGGAGGGGTCCTGCTAGAGTCAGCCAGCTTCAGGTGGCAGATCTGGGGCCCACCATCCAGGTTCAGCATGGAGTCCCATCTTCATCTTGGGAGCTTCCTCTCAGCACTGGCCTGAGCCCCTATATGTCTGAACTCAACACCTGTCTATTCCTCACAGGATCATGGGCAGCATTGTATGCCTTCATGCGCATGGCCTAGATGTGGGTGTGCCCCCTGGCGGTGGTGGATATGTCCCTCATGGGCATGGCTGAGGGTGGGTATCCCCCCTGAAGGGTATGGCCTAGAGTGGGTGTATCTTCCTGGTAGGTGCGGCCCGGTATGCCTGGCCTGAGAGTGGGTGTGTCTTCCTGGTGGGCATGTCCTGGGGTTGGGTGTCCCCACTGATAGATGTGATCTTGTCCCCTGTGGGTGTTACCTGGGGGTGGGTGTCCCTACTGATGGGTGTGGCCTGGGCAGGTGTGTCCCCTGTGGGCATGGCTTGGGGTGGCTGTGTCCTCTGATAGGCGTGGCCTTGGGGTGGATGTGTTTTCTCTGGTGTGTGTGGCCTGTGTGGCTGTGTACCCTGATGGATCTGGCCTGGGGTGGGTGTGCCCCTTGATGTGTGTGGCTGCAGGGTGGGCATGGCCCCTGACCAGTGCCTTACTGTAGAGTAGAGCGTGTTAACTCTATGCTTGTGGGACTGGATTGTGCCACTCTGGCTGCTTAGGGGCAGGCACAGGGTGCCTGCCAGCCCCTCTTGGGATCAGGGAGCCCTGAGCGGGAGCATAAAGAGTGGCCACAGAAGCGGAGGCTGCTTGACGTAGGTTGGAGATGTCTGGGCCCGGGTGCTCTGTGGCAGTCCGCTTTCCATTTGCCAGGGGACACTTTTCCTGCAGCAGCCTAGCCATAGCCCCTGTGTCAGGGGTCATGTGCTTTTGTCGCCAGATACCCGCAGACTGTCAGTGACAACACGTTACCCAGGATTTCTGCCCTGGGTGGGACGTTCCCTTTGACCCCATGCTGGTGTCTCCACAGGACCTGGAGCAGGTGGTGGATGAGCTCATCCAGGAGGCTCTGCAGAGGGACTGTGAGGAAGTTGGCTGTGCAGGCGCTGCCTACGCGGCTGCTGCTCTGGGGTGAGTGGCGTCTGGTGCTTCCCTCCTGCTACTCGCTGTGGGGAGCTGCTTCCAGTCCTCCAGAAGTTTCCTCTACTAAAGTTGCCTGTGTTTTGGAGTCGTGATCCAATAAGTCATTACCAAATGCAGTGTCATGAAGATTTTCTGGTGGCTCATGCCTGTATTCCTAGCGCTTTGGGAGGCCAAGGTGAGGGGATCACCTGAGGTCAGGAGTTCGAGACCAGCCTGGCCAACATGGTGAAACCCCTGTGTCTACTAAAAATACAAAAATTAGCCGGGTGTGATGGCAGGTGCCTGTACTTCAGCTTCTTGGGAGGCTGAGGCAGGAGAATCGCTTGAACCCAGGAGGCAGAGGGTTGCAGTGAGCCGAGGTAGTTCCATTGCACTCTGGTATGGGTGACAGAGCAAGACTCTGTCTCAAAAAAATAAAGTTGAATGTGGTGGCTCTCGCCTGTAATCCCAAGTACTTTGGGAGGCCAAGGTGGGCGGATCACAAGGTCGGGAATTTGAGCCAGCCTGACCAGCATGGTGAAACCCTGTCTCTTGGGGAGGGATAGCATGGGGAGAAATGCCAGATACAGGTGATGGGGAGGAAGGCAGCAAATCACACTGCCATGTGTGTACCTATGCAGCAATCTTGCATGTTCTTCACATGTACCCCAAAACCTAAAATGTAATAAAAAAAAAAAAAATCCTGTCTCTACTAAAAGTACAAAAATTAGCTGAGTGTGATGGCAGGTCCTTGTAATCCCAACTTCTTAGGAGGCTGAGGCAGGAGAATCACTTGAACCCAGGAGGCGGAGGTTGCCATGAGCTGAGATCACACCATTGCACACCAGCTTGGGCAACAGAGCGAGACTTTGTCTCAAAAAAAAAAAAAAAAAAACTACTTCACCTCCATCTATTCTTCTTTTTCAGGATGGTTTTGTTATTTGGGATCTCCTGAGATATCATCTGAATTTTAGGATGAGTTTTTCTATTTCTGCAAAAAGTGCTGTTGGGATTTTGGTAGGGATTTCATTGAACCTATAGATTGTTTTGGGTAGTATTGTCTTTTTTTTTTTTTTTTTTTTGAGATGGATTCTCTCTCTGTTGCTTAGGCTGGAGCACAGTGGCTTGATCTCTGTTCACTGCAACCTCCGCCTCCTGGGTTCAATCAGTTCTCCTGCCTCAGCTTCCAGAGTAGCTAGGATTACAGGTGTGTATCACCACATCTGGCTAATTTTTTAGTATTTTGTAGAGATGCCTTTTGCCATGTTGTCCAGGGTGGTCTCGAACTCCTGGCCTCAAGTGATCTGCCTGCTTCAGCCTCTTAAAGTTACTGGGATTACGGGCGTGAGCCACCATGCCTGGCCAATATTGTTGTTTTAACAATATTAAATCTTCTAATCTGAGAATATCAGATGCCTTTCCATTTATTTAGGTCATCCTTAATTTCTTTCAGAAATGTTGTATAGTTTTCACCATACAAAGTTTTTGCTTCCTTGGTTAAATTAATTAATTAATTAAATTTATTTATTTATTTATTTTTGAAAGAGAGTCTCGCTTGGCCAGGCTGGTCTGGAACCCCTGACTTCAGGTGATCCACCGCCTTGGCCTCCCACAGTGCTGGGATTACAGGCATGAGCCATTGTGCCCGGCCAAGTTTTAAGTTTTTTAGAGGCTGGGTCTCACTTTGTTGCGCAGACTGGCTTTGAATTCCTGACCTCAGCCTCTCAAAGTGTTGGGATTACAGGTGTGAGCCACTGCTCCCAGCATTTGTTGAAAATTTGTTTCTTTCTGTGAGATGGAGTCTTGCTGTGTCGCCCAGGCTAGAGTGCAGTGGTGCAGTCTTGGCTCACTGTAACCTTCACCTCTCAGGTTCAAGTGATTCTCCTGCCTCAGCCTCCCAAGTATCTGGGATTACAGCTGCCTGTCACCAACGCTGGGCTAATGTTTGTGTTTTTAGCAGAGACGTGGTTTCACCATGTTGACCAGGCTGATCTCGAACTCCTCACCTCAGGTGATCCACCCACCTTGGCCTCCCAAAGTGCTGGGATTACAGGCATGAGCCACCATGCTCAGTCTTGTTGAGGATTTTTTTTTTTTTGATGATCTGATTTAGCACCAATTGTTGAGGATTTTTATATCCATATTCATGAGGAATATTGGTCTGTAGTTTTCCTCTTTATTCCTTTTTTTTTTGAGCCAGGGTCTTACTTTGTTGCCAAGGCCAGAGTGCAGAAGCACAATCACAGCTAGCTGCAGCCTTGATCTTCTAGGCTGAAGCCATCCTCCCACCTCAGCCTCCCAAGTATCTAGGACCTCAGGCACATGCCACTGTACCTGGCTAAGTTTTTTATTTTTTTGTAGAGATGGGGTCTCCTTATGTTGCCCAGGTTAGTCTTGAACTCCTGGGTTCAAGCAGTCCTCCCACCTCAGCCTCCCAGAATGCTGGGATTACAGGCGTGAGCCATGTGCCTGGCCAGTCTGTAGCTTTCCTCTAGTGTCTTTGGTGTTAGGGTAATGCTGGCCTCAGAAAATGAGTTAGTAAATGTTCCCTCCTCCTCAGCTTTTGAAAGGGTTTGAGAAAGATTGGTGTTGGTTTTTCATAAGTGTTTAATAGAATTTACCGGTGAAACCTTCTGGTCTTCTACTTTGCTTTGTTTGGAAGTCTCCTTACTAGTTATGGGACTGTTCAGATTTTGCTGTTTCTTCGTGAGTCTGTTTTGGTAGATGGTTTCTAACAGTGGGCTTAATTTGTATGCTGACAGCAAACAAGTACAGGTTTCGTATCCCTTATCCAAAATGCTGGGACAACAGTGTTTTAGAATACAGGTATTTTTGGATTTTGGAATATTTGTATTATATCTACCAGTTGAGTATCTGCTACCTAAAAAAATGAATTCTAACATGATCCAGTGAGCATTTCCTTTGAAAAACATGTCGTGCTGTGCTGAAACAGTTTCAGATTTTGGAGCATTTTGGATTTCAGATTTTTGGATTAGGGATATTCAAGCTGTGTGTTTTTTTCCTTGTCAGTGTCAGACATTTACTGACGTGGCTTTTTTACTGTGATTTTGAATGCTACCCCCTTTGCTCTGTGTAGTGTTTCTAATGCTGCTGTGGAGGATTTGTTAACAGCTGCAACCACAGGCATTTTGAGGCACATTGCAGCTGAAGAAGTGACTAAGGCGAAGGAGCGAAGAGAGCAGGAGAGGCAGCGGGCCGAAGAGGAAAGGTTGGTGTGTCGTGTCCATGCAGCAGCACAGGAGATGTGTGTGGTGTGGACCAGGAGAGAACGGACCCTGGCCGGGAAGCCCTTGCTGTTGTGCACTGTGCTGCCATTCGACCCCTGCTGACCCCCCGATACACTTCAGCCTAGGGAGTGGGTGGAGGTCCCCAGGCCATACCTGCCTGTGAGCAGTGGCCCTCCCCAGCCAGGAAAGGCAGGGGCGGCGAGGGTGTTGGGAGCTGGAGTCGGGGTGGCCTCCTGGCTGAGGCAGCACAGCTCAGTCCCTGTCTGCACAGCCGGAGAGTAAAATAAGCAGCTTATTTTTATTCTTAAACGTTACGCTTGTGTATTCTCTTCCTCGTAGGTTGAAACGGGAGAGAGAGCTGGCGTTAACTGAGCTGAGCCAGGGCCTGGCTGCAGAGCTGATGGAACGGGTGATGATGGAGTTTGTGAGGGAAACCTGCTCTCAGGAGTTGAAGTAAGTAAAACATTGGTGCCTTGCTGTGCCGGGAGACTGAGGCTGTGTCTCGAGCCGCTGAGGATGGGCTATCGGAAATGTGCTTTCTTGTTTAAGCTTTGATTTTGTGACCAAATGTGTTTGATATACATTCGACAGAGAATTTTATTATAAAAAATTCTCTTATACTAGGGCTACCACCACATGACCAGAGTCAGCCATCCTTAGTAGCCACTGGCATTTATCAGATATTTGACACACTTCCAGTTGCAAATGTCAGATACTGCTGATGAGAAGATTTTGTGGTTGGTTGTCTGCATGGTCGTTCACACATTCTAAGCCAGGCACCTGTAGTCTCAGCTCCTGAGACTGAGGTGTGAAGATCACTTAAGCCCGGAAGGTCCAGGTAGTGTGCAGTGATTGCACCTGTGGATGGCCACCGTACTCCAGCATGAGCAACACAGTCAGACTCTGTCTCTAAAATAAAAAAATTAATTAAAAAATCTGACTATTTTATTAAGATTAAGGTTTCCTTCCTTCTTTCTTTCTTTTTTTTTCCTTGAGACAGAGTCCTCACTCTGTTGCCAGCCTGGAGTGCAGTGGTGTGATCTTGGCTCGATGCAGCCTCTGCCTCCCGGGTTCAAGTGATTCTCCTGCCTCAGCCTCCCATGTAGCTGGGAATACAGGTGCATGCCACCACGCCCAGCTAATTTTTGTATTTTTAGTAGAGACAGGGTTTCACCATGTTGGCCAGGATGGTCTCGACCTCTTGACCTTGTGATCTGCCCGCCTTGGCCTCCCAAAGTATGATTACAGGTGTGAGCCAGTGTGCCCTGCCAGGTTTATTTCTTAACTGTTACAAGGGCCCCTTTGCCCCTGTAATTTGGCACCCTGTACCACTTAATTATTTTTACTCTTATCTTTCTAGGTGTCTATAGTTTAAGTATTAAAGCTTCACTTACAGTGAACATGTAATTACATTTTAATGTTGAGGATGCAGACTCTTAATGCTGTTTTTTTGTTTTCTTTTTTGGGATGGAGTCTCGCTCTGTCGCCCAGGCTGGATCGCAGTGGCACAATCTCAGCTCACTGCAACTTCCACCTCCTGGGTTCAAACAATTTTCCTGCCTCAGCTTCCCGAGTAGCTGGGACTATAGGCACATGCTACTATGCCCAGCTAATTTTTGTATTTTAATTTCAATTTTTCTTTTTTTTTTTTTTGGAGACAGAGTTTGGCTTTTGTTGCACAGGCTGCACATGATCTTGGCTCACTGCAACCTCTGCCTCCCGGGTTCAAGTGATTCTCCTGCCTCAGTCTTCTGAGTAGCTGGGATTACAGGCATGCGCCACCATGCCTGGCTAATTTTGTATTTTTAGTAGAGCTGGGGTTTCTCCATGTTGGCCGGGTTGGTCTCAAACTCCTGACCTCAGGTTATCTGCCTGCCTAGGCCTCCCAAATTGCTGGGATTACAGGTGTGAGCCACCATGCCTGGCTGACTCTTGAACTTTTAAAGCAAGCCCTCAGTGTCTGTGGGCCCTGAGTGCAGTCTTCCATGCTGATTGCCCTGTTTCTTAGGGAAGCAGTAGAGACAGACCAGAGGGCCCGGATGGCCCGTTGCTGTGAGGATGTCTGTGCCCACCTCGTGGACTTGTTTCTCGTGGAGGAGATCTTCCAGACTGCAAAGGAGACACTCCAGGAGCTTCAGTGCTTCTGCAAGTATCTGCAGCGGTGAGTCCTGTGTCCTCACAGGCAAAATACACACACACGGGGAAGAGTCTTTCACCAGATTCAAAATGTATGAGCCATCAGTTCCTTTATTCAGTGGTAAAAGGATCAGGGAAAATGTTACAGCAACGAATGCCTAAAATGGACTCTAATTGGATTATATTGGGTTTCAGAAGTACTTGATTACGTGTGACACACGCACGCGCGCACACACACACACACACAGTATAAACTAAGGGGAAAAGTCAGGGATTAGATTGGGGTGTGGTGGCTGCTCTGTATTTCAGCAAATACTTACAGGGAGCCTGCCGTTTGCCCATGGCACTGCATGCTGGGAGATGGCTGTGAACAGGCCAGATCATGGCTCTGTGCACCAGCAAGTGTGAATTCTCAAAACAGATGTAATGAGAAAAGAGCGATTCATAGGGAATATACAAATACTGTATATTGAAACCAAATCGCTTGTTTTGGATTTTTATATAGTGGTATAATCCTAAAGAAAAGGAGGAAAATAACGATCATAATCTCAGCATAGTGGTTACTTTGGGGAATGGGAGGGCTGCCTCTCATGGCTACAGCGTCTCAACTGGATGGAAGTGCAGAGGTGCTTGATTATTTATTAGTCTTTAAAGGGGGCATATATGTGTTACGTGTGTTGTATGATTTATTTCACAGTAAAATTTAAAATAAGTGCTAGTGTCCTTGACAGCTGTAACAGTATAGAAGGGAGTATGGGGAGAAGTGAGTCTCCCTCCCACAGCAGACCTCTGTCCATTGTGCGTGCGGCAGCTGCTTCTGAGTCCATCCAGAGATGTCCTGTCCTTTCCTGTGGCCGTTGGCACAGGTGACCTCCTGACCCCCGCTTTGCTCTGAGCCTTTTGTGCTCCACCTGATAAGAGGTGGAGGCCTGGCTGTAGCAGCGTATTGAGCTCTCAGCATTGCCAGTGCTGTTGAGGTCAGTGCGAGAATGTACCAGTAATGACCTTCCTGGTCCTCTGTTGATGGACTTTGGTGTGGCTCTCTTTTTAGCACTGGCAGAGTGTCACGGTGACTGTCCTTGTACAGACATTTCACCCGGTTGCACACAGGCATGTGTGTCTGGAGATAAATTCCTGTCAGTGGCGGCTGTGGGTCAAGGGATATATGTGTATCTTTTGTTTTTTTTTCTGGAGAAGAGTCTCCTGTCGCCCCGGCTGGCGTGTAGTGGCGTGGCATGATCTTGGCTCACTTCAACCTCCACCTCTTGGGTTTAAGTGATTTTCCTTCCTCAGCCTCCTGAGTAGCTGAGACCACAGGCACCTGCCAGCATAACCATCTCATTTTTTGTATTTTAGTGGAGATGTGTTTCACTGTGTTGCCCAGGGTAGTCTCAGACTCTTGAGCTCAGGCAGTCCGCCCACCTTGGCCTCCTAAAGTGCTGGGATTACAGGTGTGAGCCACTGTGCCCGGCCAGGCATATGTATCTTAGATCTGTATCTGCAGGGTCCAGCCCCACAGGGTCTTGTGGGTATTCTTTTGTGTGCAGAGACAATAGATTGTAGAAAAGAAAGACACAAGGACCCAGAGATAAGAATTCAGCTGGGCCCAGGGGACCACTGCTACCAGGGGCAGAGTCCAGCAGTGGCCCCGAATGCCTGGACGCACTGACATTTATTGTATTCAAGGCGGGGTGGCAGGGCCAGAGAGTGAATTATCTGACATGATTGCTAGGGGTCAAGCAAATCATTTTCTTACAATATGGGGGGCCACGTGGGCACAGTTCAGTGGGTCACCTGGGTACAGTGCAGAGGGCCCCTCCCTCAGGTAGCTGCTGCAAAGAGGGGAGGCACATAGGTCAGTATCTTTCTATGCACTTATCAGAGAGATCAAAGGCTTTTAGGATTCCTCTATTCTAAGAATTTACAAGGGAGCATCGGGTGGGAAAGTGGAACGTGAAAGTGGACAAGGACGGTGACCATCGGAGCACAGCACCATGGAGAGGTGTTTAAGCCCCTGGATGTCTGCGGGCAGGCCTGGCTAGTGTCAGACCTTCCTCAAGAGCTGGCAGAACAGAGTTTTCTCTAAACTCCCCAGTGAGAGGGAAACTCCCCCTCACAGCGTGCTAAGTAACAGGCACCTCCGCAGAAGCTGGCATTACCACAAGGCCTGCCTGGTAAGTAATGGGCACCTCCCCAGGCACTGGCATTACCACACGGCCTGCCTGCTAAGTAACGGGCACCTCCCCAGAAGCTGGCGTTACCACACGGCCTGCCTGCTAAGTAACGGGCCCCTCCCCAGAAGCTGGCGTTACCACACGGCCTGCCTGCTAAGTATCGGGCACCTCCCCAGAAGCTGGCGTTACCACACAGCCTGCCTGCTAAGTATCGGGCACCTCCCCAGAAGCTGGCATTACCACACGGCCTGCCTGCTAAGTATCGGGCACCTCCCCAGAAGCTGGCGTTACCACAGGGCTTTTACTCTTGCCTTCTGATCACTTCTCACAATGTCCCTTTAGTTCCTAGTTATATTTCACCCTGTTATTTCTACAGGATAAGGCTACAAACGTCCCTACACTGTAATACTAAAGGAAAAGTTAGTACTAGAGAATAATCATGTCATGAGATGGACTATATGATTAATTATGTGATTGTATCTAAGTCTAATTGGTGTCATTGCTGTTACTAAGGAGTCAGTTATTTATGTTTGATATCACTGCTATAAGTCATCATTTATTATGCTGGGCCTTCAGTTTATTGCCATGGCACCTGGGCAGCTTTCTTCCCTCATGTTTCCGTATTGCCAAGTTGGCCTCCAAAGCGCATTCAGTGTTAGTGCTTATGCCCAGTAGTGTCACTGCTCACCACACTCATCTGATGTCATTCCTTCCCCATGCCTGAGTCGTTTTTATTTATTTATTTATTTGTTTTTTTGTTGGCCAAGTTAGCAACATGCCTGAGTTTTAACTCCAATCCGTTTATTGGTTTGAAGACCTTGAAAACGCTCAGTGATGATGTGTTTTTGTGTCCCCCAGGTGGAGGGAAGCTGTCGCAGCCCGGAAGAAACTGAGGCGCCAGATGCGGGCTTTCCCTGCTGCGCCCTGCTGCGTGGACGTGAGCGATCGGCTGAGGGCGCTGGCGCCCAGCGCAGAGTGCCCCATTGCTGAGGAGAACCTGGCCAGGGGTCTTCTGGACCTGGGCCACGCAGGGAAATTGGGCATCTCCTGCACCAGGTCAGCATCAACTGAAGGGATCCTCCAACAACTCAGCCAGGTGGCGTTGCCTGTCTTGATGGCGAACCTAGCGATCCCCAAGTCTCTGCACTGTGGACCCAGCCCTCCCCCAGCTGCCCTCACTGCTGTCCCCAAACACGCTAGGTCCAGCTGTGGCCCAGCATAGCCAGGCACTCTGCTGCTGGGAGTTGCCATGCTGGCTGCCCCTGTTTCCTTCAGGTCATTGCTCACCTATCACCTGACCACCCTGGTGAGATTGCAACACACACCCCGGCTCCAGCCCCACCTGGCAGCATTTGCCCATAGTGCCGACACCTCCCACGTGCCAGGCCAGCACTTAGAGATGCCTGAAGGGCAGGATTTATTGCTGAATCTCCCACAGCCAGCACACAGCAGATACTTAATTGATATTTGTGGAATGAAGGAATCCTCTTAACCCATTTTTGTTTGAAATGAGGTCTTGCTCTGTCACCCAGGCTGGAGTGCAGTGGCTGTGATACTGGCTCACTGCAACCTCTGCCTCTCGGGTTCAAGCGGTCCTCCTGCCTCAGCCTCCCAAGTAGCTGGGACTATAGGTGTGTGCCACCACACCCAGTTAATTTTTTGTATTTGTAGTAGAGACAGGGTTTCACCGTGTTAGCCAGGATGGTCTCAATCTCCTGACCTCGGGATCTGCCCACCTCGGCCTCCCAAAGTGCTGGGATTACAGGCGTGAACCACTGTGCCTGGCCTGTAACCTATTTCTTTAGCAGAAAGTTTTTTTCAGTCTCCTGGGTATTCCCCAGGGGACATTCGCTAGCCAGTCAGTACTTTTCACTAAACTCCTGCGGGGACACTGTCATTCTGCTTTTCTTTGCAGGTTAAGGCGGCTCAGAAATAAGACGGCTCACCAGATGAAAGTTCAGCACTTCTACCAGCAGCTGCTGAGGTCTGTCATGCCCCACCCTTCTGTGTGCTCCCCAGTGACCCCTTCCCCACCACCATTTCCCAGTCTGTCACACTGACAGCCCTTCATGCATCTGAGGTCTCTTTGCTGAGTTCCAGACATGGTTTCTAGTTTGCAGTTCAACCTCTGACCCTGATTTTTCCCCACCCTGCCCCTTCCTGCTCATAGGATGTGTGTGCTGTTCCTGCTAGCGTCTCACATACTGGCTAACCCACGGCAGTCTTTTCCTTCCAGTGATGTGGCGTGGTCATCTCTGGACCTGCCGTCCCTTGTGGCTGAGCACCTCCCTGGGAGGCAGGAGCATGTGTTCTGGAAGCTGGTGCTGGTGTTGCCGGATGGAGAAGAGCAGTCCCCAGGGAGTCCTGGCAGGTCAGGAGGGTTTCCCCTGTGGGGTTTCCAAGAGGTGGAGTGGGCGGGGGCAGAGCTGTGGCCCAGGGCCAGGTATTCCTTATGTGTGATGGGAACTCTGAAGCATAGGTTTAATGTTTTAATGCTTGGATTTATGGTCTGTTTTGCTCAGGATTTTAAGTTGAAACTTTAGATTTGATTATTTCCATTTTTATTCCATAAACTTGGTGTATTAGTCTGTTTTCACACTGCTTTAAAGAACTATCTGAGACTTGGTAATTTATTTAATTTAATTTAATTTATTTATTTATTTTTTGAGACGGAGTTTCGCTCTTGTTGCCCAGGCTGGAGTGCAATGGCGCGATCTCGGCTCACCGCAACCTCCGCCTCCTGGGTTCAAGCAATTCTCCTGCCTCAGCCTCCTGAGTAGCTGGGACTACAGGCGCACGCCACCACGCCCAGCTAATTTTTATATTTTTAGTAGAGATGGGGTTTCACCACGTTGACCAGGATGGTCTCGATCTCTTGACCTCGTGATCCACCCGCCTCGGCCTCCCAAAGTGCTGGGATTACAGGCGTGAGCCACCGCGCCCGGCAACTTGGTAATTTATGAAGAGGTTTAATTGGCTCCTGGTTCCACAGACCATACAGGAAGCATGGCTGGGGAGGCCTCAGGAAATCCACAATCATGGTGGAAGGCGAAGGGGAAGCAGGCATGGCCTACATAGCTGGAGCAAGAGGAAGACAGAGCAGAGTGGGAGGTGCTGCACACTTCACTGTCATGAGAACAGCAAGTGGAGATCCACCCCCGATACAGTACCTCCCACCAGGCCCCTCCTTCAACACTGGGGATTACAGTTTAACCTGAGATTTTGGGCGGGCACACAAATCTGAACCATGTCACTTGGCAGCAGTATCTAAAGCTGTGTTAAGGTGTTGATAGGCCTGCTTTATTTTAGACTCTTCGGTAAGCTAGTTTATAGTTTGTTTACTATAGTTTCATTTTTTTCCCCTTCAGAAGAAACATTTGGCATTTTTAAAAAGAAAAAAAAAATTGACATGGTCTTACTTCCTGTAATTAGCATACAGAAGTCTTCTTTTTTCTTTTTTCTTTTTTTAAGACAGAATCTGGCTCTGTCACCAGGCTGGAGTGCAATGGCACAATCTCGGCTCGCTGTAACCTCCGCCTCCTGGGTTCAAGTGACTCTCCTGCCTCAGTCTCCCAAACAGCTGGGATTACAGGCACATGCCACCACACCCAGCTAATTTTTTTTTTTTTTTTGTATTTTAGTAGAGATGGGGTTTCACTGTGCTGGTCAGGCTGGTCTCAGTCTCCTGACCTTGTAGTCCACCCGCCTGGGCCTCCCGAAGTGCTGGGATTACAGGAGTGAGCCACTGCACCTGGCCAGAAGTCTTTTTTTTTTTTTTTTCCGGTTTTTGAGCTGGAGTCTCACTTTGTCACCCAGGCTGGAGTGCAGTGGCTCGTCTCACTGCAGCCTCCACCTCCTGAGTTCAAGCGATTCTCCTGAATTAGTCTCTTGAGTAGCTGGGATTACAGGGGTGCACCACCACGCCTGGCTAATTTTTTCGTATTTTTAGTAGAGACGGGGTTTTACCATGTTGGTCAGGCTGGTCTTGAATTCCTGGACTCAAGCAATCCATGTGCTTTGGTTTCCCAAGGTTTTGGGATTACAGTCATGAACCACCACGACCGCCTTACAGTTTCTTTTTAAAATAGCTTTATTGAAATGTTACTCACATACCATAAACTTCCCCCATTTAAAGTGTACATTTCAGTGATTTTTAGATATATCCACAGGGTTTTGCAACTATCAGTGTTAACTAATTCCAGAAAACTTTTTCACTCAAAAAGAAAGCCCGTATTCTTTTTTTTTTTTTTTTGAGATGGCGTCTCGCTCTGTTGCCCAGGCTGGAGTACAGTGGCATGAGCTCACTGTAACCTCTGTTTCTCGGATTTAAGCAATTTTCTTGCCTCAGCCTCCCGAGTAGTTGGGATTACAGGTGCACACCACCCAGCCTAATTTTTGTATTTTTAGTAGAGACGGGATTTCACCGTGTTGGCCAGGCTGGTCTTGAACTCCTCACCTGAGGTGATCTGCCTGCCTCGGCCTCTCAACGTTCTGGGATTATAGATGTGAGCCACCGTACCCAGCCTGAAACCACTGATCTGCTTTCTGTTTCCATAAATTTGCCTATTCTAGATGTCTTACATAAATGGAATCATATAATATGCAGCCTTTTGTGAATCGTACCTTTCCCTTATGGGATGTTTTCTAGACTTTTCCACGTTGAAGCATATGTTAGTGCTTCATTCTTTTCTGTGGCTGAATAATACTCCATTGTGTGAGAGTATACCTTATTTATGCATTTATCGGTTGATGGGCATTTGGGTGGTTTCTACTTTTTGGCTACTGTGAAAAGACTGCTGTGAATATTCGTGTAAGTTTTTGTGTGGACATGTGATTTATAATTCTCTTGGTTATGTAGCTAGGATTAGGATTGCTAATTGTGTGGTAACTGTATGTTTAAGTCTTTGAGGAATTGCCAAACCTTTCCGTGGTGGCTGCATCTTTAACATTCCTACCAGCAACGTATGAGGGTTCGAACTTCTCTGAACACATTTCTTTTTAAACACCATTATCTAATTCCAGAATACTTTTTCACTTACAAAGAAACTCCAGGCAAGCTTGGAACACACGCAGTCAGGAAAAAGAGAAAGTCGTGATGTTCATCTTATAGGACAGCTGAACAAAGAAGAGTGTTGTGGCATTTTAAAAATATTTAAATGGTGATTCATTTTTTTCTTCTTTTTTTTTTTTTTTATTTGAGACAAGGTCTCACTCTATCCCCCAGGCTGGAGTGCAGTGATGTGATCTTGGCTCCCTGCAACCTGACCTCCTGGGCTCCAGTGGTCTTCCTGAGCAGCAGAGACTATAGGCACGTACCACCATGCCAGGCTAGGTTTTGTAATTTTTTTTTTTTTTGTAAGGACAGGGTTTTGCCATGTTGCCCAGGCTGGTCTTGAACTCCCGGGCTCAAGCAATCCACCTGCCTTGGCCTTCCAAAGTGCTGGGATTACAGGTGTGAGCCACCATGCCCAGCTGAGGATTCGTTTCTTAAAATAGCTGTCTTGTGACTTGCTGAGTTCATATATCACTTAGGAATTTTTAAGGTCTCAGATATGAGAAATTTGATCTATAAAAAATATGTATTTCAAACTCTAGGGATGTTTTCTATTGCTGAAAATCTTAATGCTTCAGAATTTTAAGTCACATTAGAATGAGCTGGTTCTATGAGTGCTCCCTCCTGCTCAATTAAGAACAAGTAGAAGCCAGGTGCAGTGGCTCACAGCTGTAATCTCAGCAACTGGGGAGGCTGTGGAAGGAGGATTGCCCGAGCCCAGGAGTTTGGAGTTTGAAGCCAGCGTGAGCAACGTCTATGTTGTGCTAACAAAACTTAGCAGAGGATGGTGGCCCGTGCCTGTAGTCCCGGCTACTGAGGAGGCTGAGGCAGGAGGTTTGCTTTGCTGCAGTGAGCCGAGTTTGCAGCACCGCACTACCCTGGGTGACGGTGAGACCCTGTCTGGGAAAAAAAAAAAAGAACAAGTAAAGATCATTGGTCCATTTTAAAATGACAGCCTGTTTTGTGCAGGTCAACTTCATAGTAAGATGTGGTAACTCTGGGCCTAGATCTGTGGGATACTTCTCTTTCTTCTCCTGGAAGTCTTTATAATTCAGATTTAGAATTGGATTCTTCAAGTGTGTTTTTTTTTTGTTTTGTTTTTTAATCTGTAGAATTCTGGCAAATTGGTTGAAAGTCAAGTTCATGGGAGATGATGGCTCAGTGGATGACATGTGCAGCAGTGCTAGTGGGATTCAGACGCTTTCGCTTTTCAACTCGCTTAGCAGCAAAGGAGATCAGATGATTTCTGTAAACGTGTGCATAAAGGTGAATTATTACTACTTTGTGTTTACTTCTGTGTTTTCATTACTATCACTTACTCCAAGGTATCACTGGAATCATGCAAATACTATTTATTCCCTAATGTGGTTTGGAAAGACTGTGGGAGGCTCAGAAGCAAGTATTATGTCTGTCGTTTCTAGTCTTTTTTAAAATTTTTATTTTTTTAAGCCAGTCAAATTTAGCAGTGGGCACCGCACCCAGCCTGCTTCTTTAATTTTTCTGTTTTAATACTATACATTGAATTTCCTAAATGTAATACGTATACAAAACTTTTAAAAGCGGAAATACAGAAGAAGTGTAAAGATGATGGTAAGAGCCATCCAGCTCGTGCTGTTCTGAGGTGACAGTAACTTCTTGGTGCACATTCTTCCCTTTTCCTGGGATTACAAAGTCATATTTCATCTCCTAGAAATTACTGTTCCTGTTACCTTCATTTTCATTTTTAATCAAAGTAATGCTTCCATGTACTTAAAAAGAAGTCAAATAATGTCACATGATTTAAAATGAGACACAGTAGCTCATCCTTCCTCTCTTAACTCCTTTCTTCAAGGCCTCATTTTTCTCCTGTTTCTGGATCACACACTTACACAGCCGTTTCTCAGTTTATCCATTTCAGTGTTCTCTGCTGACTTCCCATTAATATAAATGTATTAGTTACCTATTCCTAAATAACAGATTACCCCTAACATAGAGCTTAAAATGACATCTGTTATCAAATTTCTATGGGTAGGAATCCAGGTGTAGCTTAGCTTGGGTCCTCTGGCTCAAGGTTTCTCACAGGTGGGATTATGGTCTCATCTGAAAGCTAGATTGAGGGGTGTCTACTTCCCAGCTCACTCTAGTGAGCTGCATCAGGATTCACTTCCTTGCAGGCTGTGGCCAGAATCTCCCTCACTTCCGGCCACATGGGCCTCTCCCCAGCTGACAGCATGGCAGCTGGCTTTCATCAGAGTGAGCAAGAGGTGAGCCAAGATGGAAGTCTGAGTGCCTTTATAACCTAAACTTAGAAGTGACATCCTGCTGCTTTTGTCGGCTTCTGTCTGTTAGAAGTGAGTGGCTAGGCTCAGCTCACAGGGCAGGGGATCACACATGGGCATGAACACTAGGTGGAGTCGGGGGGCCCTCTTGGCTGCTGCATGCCACACTAGGTGCAGAGTGGCCCCCTGTGCCATGATCCCACTCAGCCTTCCACGTCTTCCCAGGATGGCTACACTGTGACTTTGTGAGCCCACTGCAGTGGCTGGGCTCTGTGACTGCTGTTCGCCTCAGAACCAGTCGTGTTCTATGACCACAGTTATTTTTCTCTGTAAGAACTGGAGTTACCTTATTGTCTCAGTTAACATAGTTCTCTTTATCGCTTTAATTTTTACTGGGCGGCGTGGGGTTGCTGTATACATCTCGGAAGAGTTTTCCAAATGTTCTGCACTTCACCTGATCCATCCATGTTCCCTGTGTCCTGGAACCCTCATCTGTGGGCTGGTCTCCATCCAGGCAGCATGTGCCTTCATGCTATCATTGCAAGCACATGTCCCTGCTCCTCCACCCGGAAGCTCTGTGACCTTGGGCGAGTTCCCTAACGTCTCTGCCACCTATGTATGGATACTCTTACTTATTGTCCTATTTTATTCAGCAAAGCCAAAAGAAAGTGCCCAAGCCTGTGCAGGTGCTGTGTGCTGGAGATGCTCATCTGGCTCTTGAGGATGGAGTGAGTCTGCACATGCAGACTGCATAGGACAATGCCTGGCACAGGCCAGGTGCTTGCTCAGTGTTGCCATTAGCAGCAGCTGTGGTATTTTTTCTTGGTTCAGCCCCTTGTTGGATGGTACATGTCATGGGAGGGGAATTTTCTGAGTCCTTTCCCTTATAAAAATGGTTTATTATTGCATTTTTTTCGAGACAGAGTCTTGCTCTGTCACTGAGGCTGGAGTACAGTGGCATGATCTTGGCTCACTGCAACTTCTGCCTCCCGGATTCAAGCGATTCTCCTCCTTCTGAGTAGCTGGGACTATAGGCGTGGGCGACCACGCCTGGCTAATTTTTTGTATTTTTAATAGAGACTGGGTTTCATCGTGTTATAGCCAGAATGGTTTCGATCTCCTGACCTTGTGATCCGTCCACCTTGGCCTCCCAAAGTGCTGGGATTACAGGCGTGAGCCACTGCACCCAGCAAAAATGATTTTATTAACAAAATAACTTAGGCAGGGGGAAAGAAAAAATAGATTTATTTTATTCTCACATTTGCTTTATAGTTTAGCTACGTTTGTAAAATTATAGGTAGAAAATTACTTTCCTGGCCGTACATAGTGGGTTACACCTGTAATCCCAGCACTCTGGGAAGCCGAGGTGAGCAGATTGTTTTGAGTGCAGGAGTTCGAGACCAGCTTGGGCAATGTGGTGAAACCCTGTATTAAAAATACAAAAATTGTCCTGGTGCAGTGGCCCACGCCTGTAATCCCAGCACTCTGGGAGGCTGAGGTGGGCAGATCACAAGATTGGGAGTTTGAGACCAGCCTGACCAACATGGTGAAACCTCCAGTCTAGTAAAAATACAAAAATTAGCTGGGCGTGGTGGTGCGTGCTTGTAATCCCAGCTACTCAGGAGGCTGAGGCAGGAGAATTGCTTCAACTCGGAAGGCGGAGGTTGCAGTGAGCTGAGATCGGGCCATTGCACTCCAGTCTGGGCAACAAGTGAGACTCTGTCTCAAAAAAGAAAAAACAACAACAAAAAAAAACCCAAAATTAGCTGTGCCTGTAGTTCTTGCAGCTTGGGAAGCTGAGGTGGGAAGACTGCTCGAATCCGGGAGTTCAAGGCTACAGTGAGCCGTGATCACACCGCTGCACTCCAGCCTTGATTATAGAGGGAGACCCTGTCTCAAAAAAAGAAGAAATTTATTTTCCTTTCGGTTTTGCTCCACTGTCACCTAGTGTCCACTGTTGCTGTTGAGGTGGAGTCCGAGACTGTTCCTTTTCCTTTCTGTGTGGCCTGGTTTTGTTTCTCTCCAGAAGCCTTTTTTCTCTGTTCATGGCATCCTAAAAATTCACTTTGTTATGCCTGGCACTGGACTTCCTTCACTCACTGTGCAGGGCTTAGCAGTCATGTTTTTATGACACTCACTTTATTTATTTTTTGAGATGGAGTCTTGCTCTTGTTGCCTACGCTGGAGTGCAGTGGTGCAATTTTGGCTCACTGCAACCTCTGCCTCCTGAGTTCAAGCGATTCTCCTGCCTCAGCTTCCCAAATAGCTGGGACTACAGGTGCACGCCACCATGCCCGGCTAATTTTTGTATTTTTAGTAGAGACGGGGTTTCACCATGTTGCCCAGGGTGGTCTTGATCTCCTGACCTCGTGATCTGCCTGCCTCGGCCTCCCAGAGTGCTGGGATTACAGGTGTGAACCACTATGCCCAATCTCTATTTTCTGTTCTCTCTTGAGCCTCTGTTAGATAGATGTTAGACCTCATCAACTGATCCTTTCAGTTTCTTATCCTTTCTATCCTGTTTTCAATCTTGTCTCTTCCTACTGTATTCTGGAAGATTTCCTTGACTTTATTTTCCAGTTGTTCTACTGAATTTTTTCTTCCATATATATTATTTCTTCTTATGCTGACTTTTTCATAGCATCTTATTTTTTGGATGCATTGTCTTATCTTTCTGAGGAAATTAGGGTTTTGGGGGTCTAAGCTTTCTTCGATTCATGCATTATCTCGTTCCTCTTCTTTTCCCCCCGTACGTTATTCTAATTTATCTCTTTTATGTTGGAGGCTCTTAGATGCCTTACCCAAGGCTGTCTGTCTATAACTGAGTGAGGCCCTACAAGGCTGGCCAAGAAGTTCTGTGTGTGGAGTGGGGTGGGAGGTAGCTAAATGGCAAGTCAGTTTTTTTGGAGGGACTCCCAAATGTCTGGATCTGAATGTCCATTCCCTAGACTGTTCAGTTTTTCTGGAAAGAACTTCTGCCTTCTGCTTCCTGGGGGGCTGCTGGTATTCTCAGGGTAGGGTCCGGAGTGGTTTGACACTGAGTCCCTTCTACTGTGCCTGACCACGCCCCTGCATCTGGATCCTCTCAGGTTGCCTGCAGTGGTGGGTGCCTATAGGGCCAGGCTCTGAACTTCACCTTTGGCTCCTGGTGTCCGCAGGGCCTGGATATACAGGGCTTTTGCAGGCTCAGTCAACCTGGCTCCCTCCACACCCACACCTGCAGCCTTTAGGTATGGCTTCCTCTGCTTCCCTAACTCAGGGATTGGTCCCATCTCCCTACTGCTTTCTAGAAATGTATCAGAATCCCTCATCTGCTGCTGGCTTGCCTTCCCTCTTTATGTTATTATGGGCTTAAAGTTTTGTTTATTTTTGTAGGCATGGGGTCTTGCTATGTTGCCGAGGCTGGTCTTGAACTCCTGGCCTCAAACAGTTCTCCTGCCCTGGCCTCCTTAAGTGCTGGGATGACAGGCATGAGCCACTGTGTCTAGTTTTAACTGTTTTTATACCTGTTCAAGGTTAATTAAAATTCTATTAATATAATCAAACACAATTCTAGCTGGAGACTAAATTACCTATTGAACTGGCCATTTCTTGCACGAATTCTGTTGTTTTTGTTTCTATGGATTTAAAATATGAACATGGGCATGTGCAGTGGCTCACGCCTGTAATCCCAGCACTTTGGTAGGCCAAGGCTGATCACTTGACGTCAGGTGTTCAAGACCAGCCTGGCCAACGTGGTGAAACCCCATCTCCGTTAAAAATACAAAAATTATTTGGGCGTGGTTGTGGGTGCCTGTAGTCCCAGCTACTCGGGAGTCTGAGGCAGGAGAATTGCTTGAACCCGGGAGGCAGAGGTTACAGTGAGCTGAGATTGTGCCACTGCAATCCAGCCTGGGCAACAGAGTGAGACTCCGTCTCAAAAAAAAGAAAAAGAAAAAAAATATGAATATGTTTTCTGTGAAGGTTAGATATAGAAATTCTTTTTCTAGGGCAATTGTCCTCTGGATATATGAAGAAACAATGTTATTTGATATTTCTTTTAAAAAGGAAGTCTGAAGCTGGACATGGTGGCTCCTCAAACCTGTAATCTCAGCTACTCAGGAGGCTGAAGCAGGAGGACTGCTTGAGCCCAGGAGTTTAAGACCAGCTTGGGCAACATAAAAAGATCCCCTTCTCAAAAAAAAAAAAAAAAAAAAAAAGGTTGGAGGGGTCTTTGCTAACAACTGGATTTAGGGAAAGAGGTGCCAGGAATGAAAATAACTACAGGAAGTAAGATAACTGTAGGGTATGCCCAGCTGTGCTCTTGGAAGCCTGTCTGGAGTGCAGTCGGTATTTAGTGCATGGAAAGCTTTGGCTGCACTTGCTCTGGGGCAGATGAGTCACTGCTGATGTGTCCTGCGGTGCGTCTATCCTGATGATCTTGATGCGCTTGCAGGTGACCCATGGCGCCCTCAGTGATGGCGCCATCGATGCTGTGGAGACACAGAAGGACCTCCTGGGAGCCAGTGGGCTCATGCTGCTGCTTCCCCCCAAAGTGAAGAGTGAGGACGTGGCAGAGGAGGATGTGTACTGGCTGTCGGCCTTGCTGCAGCTCAAGCAGCTCCTGCAGGCCAAGCCCTTCCAGCCTGCACTTCCGCTGGTGGTTCTTGTGCCTAGCTCAGGAGGGGACGCCGTTGAGAAGGAAGTAGAGGATGGAGGGGACGCCGTTGAGAAGGAAGTAGAGGACGGTTTGTGAAGGAAGTCTCGTTTATGAACCAGCATTGTCTAATAAAGGGGTGGACGCCTGGTCTGAGGATGGTCCAGTAGTGTGGGGTCAGGAATCACCGAGACAGCAACCCTTATAGGACTGTCCACTGCAGCACTGGGGTGGGTCAGCACAGTGAGTTGTATTAGCAGGTGTGCTGAGAGCAGAATGTGTGTGACCTTCATCTCTTTCTCTTAAAGGTCTGATGCTCCAGGACTTGGTTTCAGCTAAGCTAATTTCGGATTACACTGTTACAGAGATCCCTGATTCCATTAATGATCTACAAGGTTCAACTAAGGTAAGCTTTCATCATTTTTAACAGTCCGTCAAGGTATTTTGGTTTTTCCCCTTTTGCTGTATCTTGAATTGGGCGTATATTAGCGTTTGTGTTTTTTATTTTCTTAAGATAGGGTTTTATTCTGCCACCCAGTAGAGTGGCATGATAGCTCCCTGTAGCCTCAAACTACAGGGCTCACGCAGTCTTCCACTTCAGCCTCCCAAGTATATGGGACTACTGTGGTATGCCATTGCGCCTGGCAGCAGGTGTCTGTTTTATAGATAACTTTCTAAAAACATAAGCAGAAATGAAAAGATCAAATTTGCCCAGTCCTGCTATCTGTAAATTAAATTGTTCATGTAAAATTTTTTAGTGTTTTTGTTTCTATGAATTTAAAATATGAACATATATTTGAAAGTCAGATAGAGAAGTTATTTTTCTAGGGTGATTGTCCTCTGAATATATTAAGAAGTAATGTTATTTGATGTTTCCTTTAGAAAGGAAGTCTGAAGCTGGGCATGATGTCTCCTCAAGCCTGTAATCTCAGCTGCTTGGGAGGTTGAAGCAAGAGGACTGCTTGAGCCCAAGAGTTGGAGACTAGCTTGGGCAACATAGGGAGACCCCTTCTGAAAAGAAAAAAAGAGCCAGCGGGAGTCTTTGCTAACAATTTAGAGAAAGAGGTGCCAGGAATTAAAATAACTATAGGAAGTAAGATAACTATACGGTGTGACGGCATCTTGGCACATAGTGAAGCTGTTAGTCCTCCCAAAAATCAAAAGACATGGCTTCCATTTCTGTGCATGGCGAAGGCGATGTTCAGGGCTGGTTTCCTGAGGGCCTGGGCCCTTCCAGCGGGGCAAGCATGCAGGTCATATTCCTCCTGAGGCCAGATGGGATCTGGGGGCCTCTCAGTTCCCCTGCTGGGCCAGAGCCCTAGAAGGCGAAATTCAACTGCAAAGGACACTTCTGTTCCCCTTTCTACTGCAGTTGGGAGCCCAGTACTCTGGTGTTCCTGCTGTGGGCAACCTTGGGGGATCAAGCTGTTTCAGAAAGCTGTTTTTGAAAAACAGTGTGAATTGTTCAACCAAGTGTCTTCTGAATGTCTTTGCTCTCAGGTTTTGCAAGCGGTGCAGTGGCTGGTTTCCCACTGCCCCCATTCCCTTGACCTTTGCTGCCAGACTCTCATTCAGTATGTCGAAGATGGGGTTGGCCGTGAGTTTAGTGGCCGCTTTTTCCATGACAGAAGAGAGAGGCGTCTGGGTGGCCTTCCTTCGCAGGAGCCTGGCGCCGTCATTGAGCTGTTTAACAGTGTGCTGCAGTTCCTGGCTTCCGTGGTGTCCTCTGAACAGCTGTGTGACCTTTCCTGGCCTGTCACTGAGTTTGCCGAGGCGGGGGGCAGCCGGCTGCTTCCTCACCTGCACTGGAATGCCCCAGAGCACCTGGCCTGGCTGAAGCAGGCCGTGCTCGGGTTCCAGCTTCCACAGATGGACCTTCCGCCCCTGGGGGGTAAGTGCTTGTGCTGGGAGGAGCGGTGAGTGGCTGCAGCCGAGCCTCAGGCTTCCTTCTCACTGTAGTGACCACCTGACAGGCGTTGGGCACCAGTGTGAGGGCTGCACATCCACCTCCACTGGGCACATGGGGTATCCTCACAGTGTGCTTGCCTGCACCTTCCTTTGGGTTCATGGGTCAGAACAAGCTGGGTTTTGTGAAGTGGGGGCTGTTGGCCTTTCCTGAACAACAGAGCAGTCCATGGGAGTTCACTTGCCTCAGGAGGAAAGTGGCAAGTGGTACTAGGAGGAACACCAACCCTGATCCTGTCCTGCCTGCCTCACATGGTCACTGTTTTCAAAACAGATGAGCCAGGGGCAAAGAGCATGGGGACCATGTAGCCCTGTCCCCAACCCACAGCCACTCGGTGCTGATTTAATGTTACTTCTTTGTCAAAGAGGTCTTGTTCTGTGGCTCTGGCTGTGCCCCTGTTCCTGGCTGAGGTCTCTGAGCTCTTTTGACACAGATCCTATAGGCCATCTGGCTGGCTCAAGCCCAGTGTGGCATGGGGCTGCTCCTTCCCATGCAGACACTGTCAGAAGGGAATGAGCTGCTTATGTGGCGGAAGTCATGTTATCAGCATAGACACTCCCCTTTGGGTCTCAGGTGCCCTTCTAAATTGTGGGGTGTGGTCTGTAGTACCTCTAACCATGCTCATTGAAGGAAACCAAAGGGAAGCAAACCACTCACCACAAGCCCTTAGTGTTCTGACTAGGTTGGGGTTCACCAAAATAAGCTAAGACAACTTATACCAGACTTACCTGGGTGCTTGTTAAAATACAGATTCCTAGGCACAAGCCCAGAGTTTCTGGGTGTGGTGTATGTTTGCTATCAACACTGTTTAGGGGGACTGTCTGCATCTCTCACCTAGACCCTAGGAGCAAGCTGCTCGTCCCCTCAACAACTGTGGTTCCACTGTGTTTAGAAAGCAGATTTCTCAACTTCACAGTTGCCTTCTCCAAATACTTTCATACACATTTTCACCTGTACTTTGGCCAAACCTGTAACTAATGAGGCACTTTCTCCCCAGCCCCCTGGCTCCCCGTGTGCTCCATGGTTGTGCAGTACGCCTCTCAGATCCCCAGCTCACGCCAGACGCAGCCCGTCCTCCAGTCCCAGGTGGAGAACCTGCTCCGCAGAACCTACCGTAGGGGGAAGAGCAAGAGCCCCTCCGCAGTCCATGGGGCAGGCCCCTCTGTCATGGAGATCCCATGGGATGATCTCATCGCCTTGTGTATCAACCACAAGCTGAGAGACTGGACACCCCCCCGGCTTCCTGTTGCATCAGGTAGTTAGACCTTGGTGCAGTGCAGGCAGCGCCTCACAAGACTTTCTGGTCCAGTTTCTGCAAAGGAAGATGTTTACTTGATGTTGCTGCTTTTCTCTTGAGTCCCTACCCTTCTTTTCCTTAGGACTTCCTCCTTCAAGTCAGTGACTTAGAAACATTGAGACGAGCTAAGAAGGTTCCAGTAGAGCCTGAACTCACCTCCCTGAAACAGGCTCCCTAGGCTGGCTCTTAGAGAGGATTCTGTGGCTTTTGAGTAGTCATTAGTGGCCCTGCCAGTCTGGATGTAAGCCTGTCTGGACTTTGAGTGACGCATGGACACTGGGAGCCTATTTAATCAAAATATGGAAGTCACATAATTGTGTGACTTTAATTAATCGAAGGACTTGCCCTTAAATCAGTGAATTTAAGCACATGCCAAATGGCCACCTGCTGCTCTTTATATATTATTTTTACCTGTTTTTCTTTTTGTTCTTTGAGACAGGGGCTTGCTACGTTGCCCAGACTGATCTCCTTATCTGTTTTTGTGTTGTTTTCTCAGAGGCGCTGAGTGAAGATGGTCAGATATGTGTATATTTTTTTAAAAACCATTTGAAAAAATATGATGTTCCTTTGTCGTGGGAACAGGCCAGATTGCAGACACAGAAGGAGCTACAGCTGAGAGAGGGACGGTGAGATTCATGTTCAGTATGTTTCTGTTGCTTGCTAAACAATTTTTCTTCCAAAGTACACAGAAATTAGCATCCTACATGCCAAATCCAGTCCATTGTGGGCAGATTGTGACAAACCCTCAAGGGACAGATCATTCCCATGCAGTAGAAACTCATCTAGAGCAAAGTTAGAAGTATCTCACTTCATTTATCAGGCAAACCTGACCCTGAAATCAACCTAACCAGGAAAATACAGCTGACATTTCATCTCACCTCCAAATCTGGTTCCAAAGCAGTACCTAAAACGTTCACAAGTATGCTTTCTCCCAGGATAAACAGTAACAGTGAAAACCTATTAATGTAATTGGTTGCCATAATAGAAAAATAAGTGGCCATTGTAGCAGGTGTTGAAATACATTTCTTAAAACTCATACCCATTCCCGATAAAATTTCTTTATTTTGGGTAATTTCTTTAGCTTGGGTTAAAAAAAAAATGTCCTAACCTGATAAGGCTACCTAACATAACACTACCAAAAGAGGCGGGGGAGGAAAAAAAAACATGCTTCTTGTTAGAACATTAGGAACACTGGAGTCAGAACCAGCCTGTTGTCCTGGCTACTATTTACTATTGTCTTGGAAATTCTGACCAGCACAGGGATGTGGGATCCAGGTACAAATAATGAAAGGAAGGAGAAACTGTCATTTCCAGACAGTATAGTTGTCAGTCCAAGATAATCAGCAGTCAGGCCCATAGAACCATTCTAAATTCAGCAAGGTGATCAGATGGATAGACCTACAACATGTAAAAAAAAAAAAAAAAAAAAAAAAGCTTCATTGACAACATGTGAGTTTCTCAGGGCCTGCATGTGCAAAGGAAACCTGAGCCACCGAGGTTCAGACTAGGTTGTTTACAGGATACGATGCTGTGAAGATGTCAGTTCTAGTATTGAGAAGTTCTAAAATTCATCAGGATAAGAAAATATTCAGCAATTGCTGAGAAAGTTTTAAATGAGACTTGCAAGGTTTGCTTGGCCTGATACCAAAACATACAGAAAAAGCTCCAGTACTTAAAACCACATGGGGAAGCCAGAATAGATGAATGGATCAGAATAAAGAGTCAAGAGGCGGGGCGCGGTGGCTCATGCCTGTAATCCCAGCACTTTGGGAGGCCGAGGCGGGTGGATCACGAGGTCAAGAGATCGAGACCATCCTGGTCAACATGGTGAGGCCGGGCGCAGTGGCTCACGCCTGTAATCCCAGCACTTTTGGAGGCCGAGGCGAGTGGATCACGAGGTCGAGAGATCGAGACCATCCTGGTCAACATGGTGAAACCCCGTCTCTACTAAAAATACAAAAATTAGCTGGGCATGGTGGCATGTGCCTGTAGTCCCAGCTACTCGGGAGGCTGAGGCAGGAGAACTGCTTGAACCCAGGAGGCGGAGGTTGCGGTGAGCCGAGATTGCGCCATTGCACTCCAGCCTGGGTAACAAGAGTGAAACTCCGTCTCAAAAAGAAAAAAAAAAAAAAAGTCAAGAAATAGAACCATATGTGACAAAAGTGTTATGCCAAATTATTGAAATTAGTGGGGAAAGGACAAACATCGGCATATGTTTAGAAAAAAATGTTAGATGCCTTCTCTCATCATTTGTAAACATTACTTCCAAAGCTAAATATAAAAAATAAGGACCTTGCCAATATTAGGGAAAAACAGAATCGGGAACCCTGGGGTGGGAAGGAAGACATGAAGCAGAGAAGCTCCAAAAGATGCCTCGTGAGAGCAGAAGCTTCCAAGAGGAACAGGCAGTCTTGATGCCTCTGTGCATGAGGGTCACTACAGTGCAGGGGCTGCCTTCCCTCTTTGCCCTACTCCCTGACTTGAGGGAAGCTTGGAAGCAGGCCAGGCCAGCATGAGCCGTCCCAGGAGGGCACATGTGTCTGAGGCACATGTTCTTACATGTTAATACACATGTGCAGTTGTATCTATATGCTTTACATGATGCTGTAGAAATATTTTCTCTTGACCATAAGCATTTCAAATCATGTACTTAACAGTGTGGGAATAAAGCCTTTTCATCCTTCTGCAAACAATTTTCCCATACCATTGCTTCACATGGACGGTAACTGGAAGAGGAGCACAGAGTGTGGTCGAGAGGGGAGGATTCCCAGCACAGACGATCTGATGCGAGGAGCTTCTGCTGAGGAGCGCCTGACACAGTGTTTGTCGAGCAGTCTGCTGCTAGAGAAAGAGGAGAACAAGAGGTGAAGTCCACTTCCTTCGAATTCATATGTATTGTTTAGTCCACTTTATGCTGTGAGGGGAGACTGGCTATTGCTTAATTGATACAAGACAACCAGGATGGAGAAGGGCAAGTGGGTTATTAGCAACAGTTGTAGGGGTATGACTGTTTAAAAGCTCTTTGAAGACAGAAGCAGTACCCTAGATAGTATGTTCTTAACTTTTATATTGAAGTGAATTTCATTTATTATTTATTATTGAGAGTCAGTGTTAAGTTTTTGTGGGAAATTCATGTGGCTAAGACTACTCAGAAGATGTTGAGTGCTGAACAGTATGGCTGGCCACAGGCACCCTGCCCTTGGGTGGATCGTCCCATGCTGTGAATAGGCAGCAGCTGGGCTGCCCCTTCTCTGCATTGCCCACATCCCTCCCTCCCATACATACCTTTGCTTTCATCTGATGGCCATGTTTACCATTTTACTGAGAAGTAGAACCAGAAATGAGGGACCTTCCACAGGTTATCCTCTGCCTTCCCTTCCCTGCCAGCCATATCCAGCATCCTCCCTGGACCCCCTTCCTAACCCCTCTTGTTGCTAGAAAGGAACCACCCAGCTCTTAGTCAAAGTCAGTCCTTCCCTGGGCTGGGATCTCATCTCCTGCTCACCCAAGTACATTCATTCCATGAGTATCCCTCTTGTGTTACCACCCCTCCCCATACTCGATGGTACCCATCAGCAACACACAGGCATGAAACATGCCGGCATTTCTCCCTGTCTTGGGCCCATTTCCCTCTTTAGCCACCACTCCATGTTTCTGCCCTCGTAATAGTAAAACTCAAAAACGCTTGTGACACTCACTTCTTCAGCCTTCTTTCCCAGTCTCCTGCAGCCAGCTCAGGGCTGAACATGACTGTGAACCCCAGTCCCTGGCAGCATCCCACACTTGATCCTCCCCTCCTTGCTCCTAGGATGTCTGTAGGCCCCTCCTACCCTGCTGTATCCTCCTTATCCCGCAGCTGTCCCCTGGATTCATTCTCTCAACTTCTCCTCTGCATCATCTGTACCTGTTCCTCAGAGATTTCATCTAGGTCCATGGATTTTTAAATAACATCAATATTCTGACAACTCCAAATTTGTATCTCAAACCTGTGAACTCCAGACTTGAACATCGTACTGCTTCTTTGAAATCTTGATTAGACATCTACTGGATGTCTGGTAGCCGCTGCAAAGTTAACATATCCCAAATCCAGTTCCCGACTCTCTTCTAACCAACCGCTTCCTTTGGTGGTCGTCTCTGTTGATGGTGGCTCCATCCTTCCAGCTGCCTAGATGAGGTGCATTGGAATCATCCTCTCACATCAGCCCACTCACATACCCTACTGCCTCTACTAAAGATGTATTCACAGTTGGACCAGTTGTTACGGCTTCCATGGCTGCCACCTGGCTCAAGCCACTGTCGTCTTCCTTCTGCATTATTATAGTAGGCTGTAGTTCAGCCTTGGTAGACCTGGTGGGTGCCTTTCAGGTGAGTTAAGATGGAGGTTGTGTCACTTGCTTGCTCACAGCCTCTCAGTGGTTCCCCTCTTTCACCTGGAATCAAACGCAGATTTTACAAGGGTGGCCAGGGCCCTGAGTGATCTGTCCCGCATTTCCTCTCTGACCTCTGCTCCATCCTTGAACATGGTGAGCAGCTCACAGTTGGGCCTTTGAGTTTGCTGTTCCTTTTGTCTGTGATCATCCAGCCCCTCCATTCTCCCCAGCATCCCCATGGCTGACCTCATACGCACTTGATCTCTGCTCAAATGTCTGCTTCTGTTAGGCCTCCTTGCCCACCCCCAACCTTGCTGTTTCCATGGCCCAGCTTTATCTTTCTCTTCTTCAGACCGTTTCTCCTGTTATGTGTTCCTTGTCTGTCTCCCCTCACTAAAGGATGAATTGCTTAGGGCAGGGCCTCTGTTTTGTTTCAGTGCAATATCCCTTGTACCTAGGATGACGCCTAGCATTTGGAGGAGGCTTGATAAATATGTGTTGGAAGAATCAATGTATGTGTCCAATTTCTAGAATCAGTGTCTATTAAGTGGTTTTGGATGAGATTTTTTTTTCTTTTCTTTTTTTCTTTTTTAATGAGAGTCTTGCTCTGTTGCCCAGGCTAGAGTGCAATGGCAAAATCTCAGCTTACTACAACCTCTACCTCCCAGGTTCAAGTGATTCTCCTGCCTCAGCCTCCCAAGTAGCTGGGACTACAGGTGCCTGCTACCATGCCTGGCTAATTTTTGTATTTTTAGTAGAGATGGGGTTTCACCATGTTGTCCAGGCTGGTCTTGAACTCCTGATGCACATGCCTCAGCTTCCTAAAGTGCTGGGATTACAGGCATGAGCCACTGTACCTGGCCAAGATTGTTTTTCTTGAAAAGACCAGTATATGAAAGTAGACAGCTCTGGAGTATGTTAGGTGGTAGTGGGATATTATTTTGACTTAATTGTAAGCTATAAGCAGCAATCCACACATTTGGAAAATGTCAGAAGAATTATAGATGCATAAAACCAAAGTAAATAAAGAAGGTAAGCCAAACAAGACAACTACCAATAATGTTAAGTAACAGAAGCAGTTGTTTTTGGATTAATGCCACCTTTTTCATTAAATATAAATTGAATTTATAAATTAAAGGGAAGTTTTTTGTTTGTTTTTTTGAGATGGAGTTTTGCTGTCGTTGCTCTGGCTGGAGTGCAATGGTGCAGTCTTGGCTCATTGCAACCTCCGGCTCCCATGTTCAAGCAATTCTCCTGTCTTAGCCTCCCGAGTAGCTGGGATTACAGGGACCTGCCATCACACCTGGCTAATTTTTATATTTTTAGTATAGATGGGGCTTCACCATGTTGGTCAGGCTGGTCTCAAACTCCTGACTTCAGGTGATCTGCCTGCCTTGGCCTCCCAATGTGCTGAGATTACAGGTGTGAGCCATCACGCCCAGCCTAGTTCTTTTTTTAAATTAAGCTTTATCATAGGAAGTTATTAAATTTTTAATAAGTACATTTCTACTTCTCAGTTGATGTCATGGCTTACATTCTTAGTAAAAAGCAAAGGCTTATGGCTGGGTGTGGTGGCTCATGCCTATAATCCCAGCACTTTGGGAGGCTGAGATGGGCAGGTGGCTCATGCCTATAATCCCAGCACTTTGAGAGGTCTAGGTGGGCAGATCACTTGACCACAGGAGTTGGAGACCAGCCTGGCAACACAGCAAAACCCAGTCTCCACAAAAATTAGCTGGGTGTGGTGGTGTGCACCTGTAGTCCCAACTACTTGGGGGGCTGAGGTGGGAGGATCATTTGCGCTTGGGAAGTCAAGGTTGCAGTGAGCCAAGATCATGACACTGCATTCCAGCCTGGACAACAGTGCGAGACCTTCTCAAAAATAATAAAATTGGCTGGGCACAGTGGTTCACGCCTGTAATCCCAGCACTTTGGAAGTCTGAGGTGGACGGATCACCTGAGGTCAGGAGTTCAAGACCAGCTTAGGCAATATGGTGTAAAACCCTATCTCTACTAAAGTACAAAAAATTAGCTGGGCGTGGCCTGTAATCCTAGTTACTCAGGAAGCTGAGGCAGGAGAATCACTTGAACCGGGGAGGCAGAGGTTGCATGGACCCGAGATCACACCACTGCACTCCAGCTTGCGCAACAGTGAGACTCCCATCTGAAAAAATAATAAATTAATAATAAAATTAAAAAGCAGAGGCTCAAAAAGTTTTTAAGTATATATAGAAGATTAATGAACAATTGTTAACTTCCTAATGCTCAAATATTTTTTTAATTTATGATCATATATTTCAGGTTTGAAGATCAACTTCAGCAATGGTTGTCTGAAGACTCAGGAGCATTTACGGATTTAACTTCCCTTCCCCTCTATCTTCCTCAGACTCTAGTGTCTATTTCTCACAGGATTGAACCTGTCATGAAAACATCTATAACTACTAGCCCACAGGTGAGAACAAATATATGTCTAGCATTTACATAAGTATTAAAGATTGAGAGAATGGCTGGGAAAAATTTATACTATGATGTTGTGATGACCAACAAATTATTAGCTAAAATTAGACCTTTTCTTAAACTTTAATCATATCATTGTTATAGAGACCCAAGTGATTTTGAGTTTTTGCCTGTGAAATAAATGAGTAATAGAATTGAAATATTCTTAAGAACTGAGTAAGACCTGCAACTGCTGATGTGTAGTTAAGGGCATTAAGGTGATGACAGCAGCTTCTGTCAGAGCAAATTTTGTCTGAGGTTTGGGATTACCCAGAGCTCCTTTCTGAGATTAATTTTTCTATTTTCTTTTCCTTTTTTTTTTGAAACGGAGTTTTGCCCTTATTGCCCAGGCTGGAATGCAGTGGTGCGATCTCTACTCACGCAACCTCCGCCTCCCAGGTTTAAGTGATTCTCCTGCCTTAGCCTCCTAAGTAGCTGGGATTACAGGCATGTGCCACCACGCCTGGCTTATTTTGTATTTTTAGTAGACGCGGGGTTTCTCCATGTTGGTCAGGCTGGTCTCAAACTCCCAACCTCAGGTGATCCGCTCACCTTGGCCTCCCAAACTGCTGGGATTACAGGCATCAGCCACCGTGCCTGGCCAATCTGGGATTAATTTTTCTTGAGGAAAATTAATGAATGATTAAGGTAAGCTTCCAGAAGTCAATGCCTTACCCAAGGGTATTCAAGTAGTGAATGGTTAGGGTTGCTTTTCAAAGCCAGATCCAACTGGCTCCAAACCCTAAGGTCTTTTCACCTTACCATTCTTCCTTCATTAGTTAAAGATGCAAAAACAGAGTTTTAATCACAGGTATGTGCCACTGGACAGGTAAAAACCGTGCTCCTGGACTGGCTTTAGGAAGACCTTCAATAGAGGGGAAAAGCAAATTAAAATGACATACTTTTTCCATTTATCAGTTTGGCAAATACTTTAAAAATATTCATACCCTTTGAATTACCAATTCTGACGTAAAGAAATTACCAGATATTCCCTAAAACTAATGTATAAAAATGTTTACTATAGCATTAGTTATACTGTACAAGAGCAGAGACAGACTAAATATCTGAAGATGGGAGTCTGATTAAACAATTGTAATAAATTCATGCGATGGAATATTTCACAGTCCTTGACAATGATATTTTCTAAAAATGACTGGCTGGGTGCGGTGGCTCATGCCTGTAATCCCAGCACTTTGGGAGGCTGAGAAGGGAGGATCACTTGAGCCCAGGAGTTTGAGTTCAGCCTGGGCAAATAGAGATCTCATCTCTACAATAATTAGCCAGGCATGGTGCTGCATGCCTGTTGTCCCAGCTACTCAGGAGGCTGAACTGGGAGGATCACTTGAACCCAGGAGTTGGAGGCTGCAGTGAGCTATGATTACACCACCGCATTCCAGCCTGGGTGAAAGATGACTGACACTGGAAATCGTTCATGATAGAACAGTCTATATGCAGATACCAGCTGACTGTACAAGCTAAATGAGGCTGGAAGGATGTACAATTGATAATTTATTTTCCCTCTAAAAAATAAATGACTACTCAGATGAGGTTTCTAACATGATCCAGATCTAGTGCCTTCACAGAGAATACATCATAGTTTATTGACATCCCAAAACTCTTTAATTTCTTGTTTATTCAAATAGAATGACACGACAGGGGAGCAGCTGCAGCTGTCAGAGGTGACAGGAACGTGTCTGACCGAACGGCTAAAGCACCTAGAAAGGCTAATCCAGAGTTCAAGGGAAGAGGAAGTTGCCTCTGAGCTCCATCTCTCTGCATTGCTAGATATGGTGGACATTTGAGCAGCCTGATCTGCGGGGAGGGGGGTCTCTCCAGAAGAGTTTGTTTTTACTCAAAATAATGTTATTCTCAGATGCTTGATGCACTGTTGGAAGTGTGATTATTAATCATGCAAATAAACCATTTAAATGTCAAAGTTTCCCGGTTTTTCATAATGAAAAGTTGTTTACCTTGTGGCACATCTTCAATATTCTATTTTCATGACCTCGACAGACTGTGACCCACCAGCACATGCTCTGAGGCGGTTTGGAGCTTACATTTCCATGTGTAACAGGCGATTCATTGTCTCAGCAAGCTTGCAGTCCTTGATGTGTCAGACATCAGTGATGCAGAGATGAAGTAAGGCACAGGGCCTCTGCCTGCTAGGCTCACCCAGATTACGTCCAGGAGAGTCAGCAGGTGTATCTGTACATAACTCTCAGAGAATGTACACAAGGCATGGGCCTGAACTGGTAGCAGGGAGAAAACAGGATGGAACAGGGTCTGGTTGGGTAGAGGAGAAAGCAGGATTCCTGGAGAGGAGTGCAGGGGTGTGGCTGGGAACTGCACTTGAGAACAGGACATGATGAAAGCTTGGAGGTACCAGTTCGGTTGTATGGCCAATTGAGGGGGAACAGGCCAGCAGGGTGAGATCGGAGATTGTTGCTGCCTCAGTCTAAGAGCTGTGAGAACCAGTTGTTGAATATTAGGCAGAGAAAAATGGCATTTGGGGCAGCAATCTTGAGAGGTGGGTGCTGCAGCCATCCAGGTGAAATTCAAAGGGAATAAGCCTGAGTTTGCTAGCAACTGGTGTGAAGAGGGGTTAAATTTGAGCCATATACAGAAAGAGGTATTAATAGACTTGGTGACGTTGAGTCTGATCACCAATCTTAAATTGCCACTCAGCATCTCCTGACTGTAATCCTACATCCCCAGACTCTATTTCATGTCTTCCCATTCTCTTCAGACTGCCAACATTCTTAGATCATGTCTTTATTTCACTGAAAAAACAATAGCACTAAGAAGAGAACCTCCACTGCTCCACCAAATGCACCGTCCAATCCCTGCTTCCCCAAACACACACTGTTGACTTCCTACAAGGGAAGGAGTTAGCTTCTCTTATACTGTCTTTCCTGTAACATGTAATCACCCCCACCCTTGACACCCACATTTCCTCTATTAGTCTCCCTAAGCAGTTTAACATAATATTGGCTGAAACCTGCATTCACAGTTCAGTGTATGTTTACAATTTGCTGTTGAGCCCTTTATTAGTTTATGATTAAATTTCCTTTAGGTATAATTGTTCATTTTTCCTGGAGTTAATTGAATTTTTTTTCATTTGCTTAGTTTTCTATGCTCCTGTCACTACTTCACCCAAAAGTCACTTCCCTAAGTGTAAAGCTCTTCCCAACAAAGTCATGTGCATCAGGCAATATGCTCCACTTTCTCTTAGAGATGATCCCCTGGGAACCCTGTCTTCCTGCCATAGCTTGGACATTTCCTGGATTCTGAATATTTTCCTCTTTCTTGGTTTTCTCTTGATAAAGCCTGTCCTTGAGTAGCCTTCTGAGCTTGAATATCTAAAATGTCTTTATTTCTACTGTAATATTATCAAATATATATTTGGTCTTTGCTTTCTGACATGCAACTCCTAAAATCCTTGGGATCTCCAAAATGATGTCTTTTTGTATGCAAGTAAGATGACTGATGGCTGGTAGCACCTATGTAGTTTCAGGATAGGGATTGGTCATCTGAAAGACCAGAGCATGATTAGAGGGGTTGGAACTTTCAGCCCACCCCCCAAACTCCCAGAGGTTGGGAGAGGGACTGAAAGCGACGTTGATCACCAATGGCCAATGATTTAATCCATCATGCCTATGTAATGAAGCCTCTTAAAAACCCAAAAGGACAGGGTTCAGAGAGCTTGTTGATAGCCAGATGTGTGTGGGGGCTTCCAGAAAGGTGGACAAGAACATGTCCACATGGCGGGAGAATGGCACACCCCAACTCCTTGCAGACAGAAGCTCCTGCTCTTGGGACCCTTCTAGACCTCACCCTGTATATCTTTTAATCTGGCTGTTTATTTGTAGCCTTTATCCTCTGTAATAAACGTGTTTCCCTGAGTTCTGTGAACTGCTCTAGCAAATTAAGCCAAGGAAGGGGTCATGGGAACCCAGAAGGACAGGTAAAACAACCTGGGGCTTGTGATTGACACTGGACATGAAGTCCTCAACTTGTGTGATCTGGCACTATCTCCAGATACATGGTGCAGGATTGAAGCAGATACCCAGCTGGTGTCTGCTACAGAACTGATTGCTTGCTTGCTGGTGGGAAGACATCCTTTACATCTGGTGTCAAAAGCATGTTGTGAGAGTAAAGAAACGGGTTTTCTTTTTTTTGACTTATCCTTACGTTCTATTCATCATTTGAAGGGGAATAGAATTTTAGATTGGAAATCATTCCCTTGTGTTTTTGCTTTTTTGTTGCCATAAATTCTTGCGATCACCTCTATTCCTAGTGTTCTCAAATTTCTCAACGACATTAGTTGATATGTTGCCTCCCCACCCCCTCACCAACACCTGCCCAATTTATTGTGCTGGGTATTTTGTAGTCCTTTTTTCTAGTTTTTATTGCTATTGAACAAATTATCCCAAATATAGTAGCTTAAATTTGCGGAGGATTTAGCCGGGCAGCTTTCTCCTGGGATCTCTCATGCAACTGCAGTCAGGTATTGCCTGAGGTTATAGTCATCTGAAGGCTTGACTGGACCAGCTGTCCAAATGTTGCACTGTTCTTCTTTTCTTTTTTTGTTGTTTCTCCTCAGTTACAAGCAAAGTAATGTTGCACTGTTTTCCTCAAATGTCTGGCTCATGCTGATGATGGGGCTCTAAGAAGCTTGTTGGAAACTGTGTCAATGGGTATACAGCCTGACAGGTAACAGGTTTCTGTTTTGCTACTGGGTCATAGTTGCCAGTGTTTGCAGGATGTTTCTTGTGGACCAGCTGCTCCAGAGGAATCCTTCCACTCCTATCTCATGCTATCTGGCTGAGTGGGAGAAGTGAGCCTGGACCCACATGGGTAGACTCACTCAACCCCTCTGCTTTCAGTGGCCCTCTGCTATGCCTCATGCCTGAGGTCACACCTACTCTGATTCAACTGCAGGCTTCCTCCACTCAAGTATCAGAGGGGAATCTATGGTCACACTGTTCCTTACAAAAATTTTCCACCAC
>PVKV010006765.1:60501-102119 GCA_004027835.1 Alouatta palliata
ACCCCGTCTCTACTAAAAATACAAAAATTAGCTGGGCGTGGTGGCGTGCGCCTGTAGTCCCAGCTACTCAGGAGGCTGAGGCAGGAGAATTGCTTGAACCCAGGAGGCGGAGGTTGCGGTGAGCCGAGATCGTGCCATTGCACTCCAGCCTGGGCAACAAGAGCGAAACTCCGTCTCAAAAAAAAAAAAAAAAAAAAAATTTTCCACCAGTTATTCCAATTTCTGCACCTTCCTGGTGTTCGCTGGCAGGACTGGTCTCTTTCTTCTGGACTTCACCCACAAACGTTAAGTTTCAACTTTGTCTGGCTAAGTCAGTTATAACTTCTTCATCCATTCCCTGCCTCTGTAATTTTGTTGACTTCTCTTGCTTACTAGTGTCTCCTCTCCCATTCTTTGGGGTTTTTGTCTTTTATCACTTAAATGAGTAGGGTTTGGGCAGGAAATGCAAGTTAATGCTTATGCTCAGTCTGCCATGTTTAACTGGAAATTTCTTTTAAAACTCTGTCATTAGAGTTTTCTCCCCATGTCTCCTGAGATAGCTCATCAGTCACCAATACATTGCTTTGTTACATCCAATAATACATTCAGTCTTCATTTTGCAATCCCTTCAAAGCCTCAGCAAAGATCACTATATCTTCACTTATATTATGACTACATATTCTTCTGGTTTTCCTTCTCTCTGTGGCTACTCCTCCATACTGGAAAAGGTTGGTGCCCCAGGGCTCCTGCTGGAATTCTCTTTTTTTGTGTGCATTTCCTAGTTGGTCTTGTCCAATCTCATGATTTCAAACACTACCTGAAAGCAGATGACTCCCAAATTCCTATCTCTAGCATTATCTTCTCTCCTGAATGCCAGCCTACTCAATATTTCACTTGACTATCTAATAAGCATCTCTAGTATAACTTGTCCCCACTTAAGCTGAACTTTCCAATCAAACTTTCCCTATTTTAGGCCAGATGCGGTGGCTCATGCCTATAATCCCAACACTTTGGAAGGCTAAAGTGGGAGGACTGCTTGTGGCCAGGAGTTTGAGACCATCCTGGACAATGTAGCAAGACCCATGTCTCTAACAAACTTAAAAATTAGCCAGGTGTGGTGGCACAGGCCTGTAGTCTCAGCTATTCAGGAGGCTGAGCCCAGAGGATCACTTAAGCCCTGGAGTTTGAGGCTGCAGTGAGCTAATGATTGTGCCACTGCATCCCCACCTGGGTGACAGACTGAGATCGTCTCTAAAGTAAAAGACATCTTCTCTATTTTAGTAAATGACCATCACCATATACCCAATTGTTCAGACCAAAATCCTCAGAGCCTTCTATATCTGGCTTAATAAACAAGCTGGATGTGGCGTATGTAAGCAGATAGAAACATTGTTTTTTCTCATGACTGCCCCTAGAAGCTTACCTGTGTGAATTCTCAGATGTATTTTACAGGTTTTTCTTTTCTTTTAGATATTAAAAGGTGGGTTATTTTACTCATAAAAAAGTCCAGTCCACTAAAATACCAAAACTCAAACTCTTCTTCAATTGAAACCTCTTCGCTCACCTAGCTTTGCCAGATTCAGAGTCTGAGACTCCATGCAGGCTGAAGCCCCTTATTCCTACTCTTCACGTTTCTACATGGAGGGATTTACCTGGAGAAAAACTTCCAGTCTCTTTCTGCTTCCAGAGAAGTGGAGTGACTCATTTGGTTGAATTTCAGAGAACAGATAGGGTGGAGTGTGCTCAGGCACCTCTGGGTACTCTTTCTGGGGTCTGTGGGTTGACTGGGGTGGGGGGCAGAGGTGTCTTCTAGTCGGCTCATAGAGCTTGTTGAGGCAGTTCTATGGCCCAGAGGCTAGGGGATATGTTTTTCTGATTTCGGGGTGATTTAGTAGCTTGTCTTCTTGCTTGCAGATTTAAGCTTTGTCCTTCAAACGAGCTTTTTACTTGTGGCAAGGTTGACATTTTGATACCCACCCATCTCATTGCTGTGTCTTTTTCATTTGTTTCTGAACTGGGATAGGAAGAGCTGAGTATCCTTGATTGTGTAAAACCCCGGTATTCCATTAGGGGGAAGGTGCCCGTGGGTGGTTTTTCTTTTGTCCACTCTCCCAACTTTCGGGTAGGAACTGAGAGGTGGGTGCAGAAACGCTCATTAGGCTGGGGCAGTAGTAACTGGATGTTAGGGGTGCTATGGGCAGATGAAGGCGTGCTGGAGTCTTCTGTGGGTGCCTGACCTGACTCAGGGACCACGGGCTGCAGCCCCCAGACGTCAGCCATGTTTCCAACAGTCGGACGCCCCCTGCCCTGCTGCGCCCGGCCGTCCCTTCCAAGCTCGGTCGCCTCCTTCTGCTGCTAAGGTTTTCACCTTTCCTTTCTCCTGGGGTCCCCCCGAACTCCAGCGACCCCGTGAGCTCTACCGCGCTTGGCCCTGGCCGGCGACGCAGCCCTCTCCTGCCCGGGGCTCCAGGGCTTCTGCCCCTGCGGTCCGCCAGGCCTGGGGGCCTCGGCCTCACCACGACGAACACGTCCCCCGGGCGAAGACTGCACGGGTCTCAGCTTCCCAGGCGCGCCCGGCGGCGCCCTCCGCTCCTCCCCGCCCTCCCCCCGGTCCCGCCCTGGCGCCTACTGCCCGCGCCCACCTCAGCTCAGGGCGTCCTCCCAGCCCCACCCCCGGCCCTGGCGTCCCGGCAAATCCCGCAGCGCAAGAGCGATTCCCTGCCACCTGACCTTCGCACCGTCCCTCGCTCCAGCCTCGCTCCCCACATCGTCCTTCCTTCTGACCTCCGGCGGGACCCTCCGACCGGACCCTCAGAGATCCCCCCACCTCAGAGCGCCGCGCACCGGCATAAGCTCCCAGGACACCGAGCTCCTGCAGGCTCGCCAGAGGCCCCGCCCCTCCCGCCGGCCCCACCCACAGGCCCCGCCCCTCAGGCCCCGCCCCACTCCGCGTGGGGCGCCTCGCGCTCAGCCACTGTGGTCGCCTGGCACACTCCGGGCGCACGCTCGCGGTGCTCTGATTGGTTGCGCGGGCATCGGCCCACCTGGGCCTGCGCGTCGGCCGAGGCTGGCGCTTGCGTAGTGCGTGAGGGAGGCGGGGCCGGGCGGGCTGTCCCGGAGCGGGCGGCGGGCGGCGGGCGGCGGGCGGCGGGCGGCGTGGAACTCGGCCGCAGCGATGACGGACGGCACGTAAGTCCCCTCGCCCCGGGCCCCTGGCGAATGCGGGGTGGTCCTGGGTGCTGAGGAGAGCGCGCCGCGGGCAGTGGGCCGGCGGCCGGGGGGGGCGGAGCCGGGGTCGCTGATGGCCGGTGGCCCTCAGGTGTTTGCGGCGCCGAGGGGGGCCCTACAAGACCGAGCCCGCCACTGACCTCGGGCGCTGGCGGCTCAGCTGCGAGATGGGCCGGCAGACGTGGACCTACCTGCAGGACGAGCGCGCCGGCCGCGGGCAGACCGGCCTGGAAGCCCACGCTCTGGGGCTGGACACCGTAAGTGGCTTCCGCGGAGCGTCCGCGAGCGCTGGGACCCCGCGGGGCGCTGAGCGGGGAGCGGGGAGCTGGTTTCTCTGAGAAGGGCGGGTGGGGCGAGCGCCCAGGGGAACTACGTCCGCGGCCCCTTCTCTCCAAACCACGCGCAGGACACTCCTGATTTCGTTTTTTAGCACCTTATTTTGAGATAATTTCTGACGTACAAAGACAGTTGTAACTTTGTTTTTATGCACAAAAAGTTTTTTGGACCCAGTGTCTTAGTCGTGTGCATTGTAAGAGATTTGGCTGGTCGGAGGCTGCAGTGTAAACAGGGTCTCCGCCAAGCCCTGGCCACCGCAGGAGAGGCTGTGCCATCCTTTGGGCCCTTTCTGAGAGTCCAGGACCCGGGGGCCATCCGTGCCCCGCCCTACACTTTGGTGCCTGGTTTATACAAGACATCTTTGAGACGTTGTGAAGAGTCCGTGACTGGAAAGTAAAGCAATGAAAATGTGGATCTGTCCTTTTACTTTGCTGAGGTGCGATACTCTCATCAAAGAGTTTCCTGCTTTTGATGGAAACAGTTGAAACTTTTACAGTAATTTAGATTCACTATTTTGACTTGGGCAGTGTGTGAGGAGGGCTCCTCTGGCCGGGCAACAGGACCCTCAGCTCGCTCGATCTCTCTCTCTCTTTTTTTTTTTTTTCTGGTCTCTTTACAGAAGAATTACTTTAAGGACTTGCCCAAAGCCCACACCGCCTGCGAGGGAGCTCTGAACGGGATGACATTTTACGTGGGGCTGCAGGCTGAGGATGGGCACTGGACGGGTGATTACGGTGGCCCACTTTTCCTCCTGCCAGGTAGGAGTGTGCTGCCCCAGCCTGAGGGTATGGCCACCCTGGGTCATCCTTGGGATCGTCACCCAGCCTAGTCTAGGGTTTTGATGAAGAGGTGAAAATCCAGGAGCTTACATAGGAAAGGACTAGCAAACTCTGCCCTGTGTCAAAGTCGACCTGCTATCGGTGCTAGGGGATCAGCTAGCCTTGACAATGTAGGATGATAGGCCCTCTGATAAGGGAAGCAAGTGGTTCTCTGGGGGTCTATTGCCTTGAGGGAGGAGGAAGGTGGGCTTTGAAGTCTCAGCACAGAGTGGGATGGGCATTCCAGGTGGAAGGCCCAGCCTATGCCAAGGGGCTATAGGTGGGCAGAGTGGTGGGCAGGAAGCTGATAACTGCTGTGAACTTACCCTGAGCTATTGCAGAAGCTCATGCAGGGGAGCCTCAGGTTCAGGCCAGTGAGTAGGAGGAGGATAGCAGTTGGACTGCCTGGGTACTGATGTGGTTTGCCTGCACAGAACTGTTTTGCATCCCGGCAGTGTTTCTTCACAGAAATCCTCAGCCTTGTAAAATGGGAAATTCCCTGTGCAATAGGACCTTTTCCCTAGTGACTTGTGATCACATTGTTTCACTGATGTGAATTCCTACATAAATAGGGTTTCTTTCTGTGATAACTCTTATTGATATGTCGTTTTCTTTTACTACGCTGTTAATTATAACTTTGTAGTCGATTTAAAGTCCTTATATACATTTGTTGCCTTTCTTTTTAAAACATCTCTTAGCTGTGTCTATCCATTTACTCATCTAAATTGCCTTTATCCTGATTCTGTCCCAGAATAAAACCTGTTGGGACTTTGAATGAAGTTGCATCAGGCTTATGTGTTAGTTTGGGAAGAGTTGGCCTTTAATGTTAAAAATGGTTCCATGGTGTTTACTGCAGTCCCAGCCCTCCTCAAGGCCTGCTCTTCTTTTAGTCCTTAGAATAAGCCTAACAGGATCAATTAGGAAGCCGAGGCATATTTATTCCAGGCCACGAGGCCTGCAAGACGAGCACTGGGATTCCATCTCTGCTTTGACTCCCAGCCCTGCTGCCACCTGGACTGTACAGCTTTGAGTTTTTCTGTCCTGGGATTTGAGAGCCTGTCGTTAGGGGAAGTTGAGGTGCTCTTTTTCCCTTGGTCCCATCAGGGCCTGTTGAGACGGTTGCCTGGGCTCATGGTAAGACAATGACATAGAGTTGGTCAGGAGATGAGTCACCCTCACTTTGCCTCGGGAGCCTCATCTGTGACAGGACTGGAATCAGGTTTGGTTATGTGCACAGTGTCAGGCACGCTGTGGTGTTTGGTCAGTGGGGTTACTGTGTTGTTTTGTTCTTGCTGCTTTGGCTCTGGGCTTAGCCTGCTGGGACCCTTCCTGTGGGCTGGCTGTGAGTTGGGTCTTTTCTTCCTTCTTTCTGGACTTTGGCAAATGCTCCTGGAGTCCATGATCTGGTGTAGACAGCTCCCATGGAGTGTGCCTGTGTGTCACTGGGCAGCACTGTGGTGAGCACTGATAGGGGTCTGACCTAGCCCCACCATTTACTGGCTGTGCCTCAGTTTCCTTGCCTGTAAAATCAGGAAGATGCTGGCTCTGCTCCGGTCTGCACATTTCCCTGTCCTAACAGCATTATAACTGTTTTATAAAGAGATGGGCATGTTTTGGGATAGCTCATTTTATGTGAACCTGTGCAGTGTTTCCCAGTCCATCTGCCCTTCTTCCAGGGCATGTCTGTATGGTTTGTCCACTAGGGCTTCTGATGCTCTAAGCCAGAGTCAGGCATTCATTCCATGGCACATGTGGCTGGGGGTCTGCCCTGAGACCTGCCCCGTGCCAGGCTCTGGGGGCACATGGCTGATGGAACCAGGCATGGGGAGTGGAGGTGGAGGGTGGCCTGTGAGCACCATGCCTGAGAGGACCAGGCTGGGTACAGAGGTTCATAGTGGATAATATGTATTGTTGTCCCTCCCTCCCCCCTGACATTTGCAAAGCGGCATATGCTTATAAAAAGTCTATGAAACAGAAAAATATGAATAAGCAAATAGGTATTACCCCATCCAAGGGTGACCAATTTTGTATTTTTTTCCCAGCAGATGTTAAAGCAAGACTAACTGTCTCCTCTCATGGAGGGCCCACTGATCTAAAATGCTGGTTCCTTTTGGACCTTCAGGGCACTTGGGGGAGGCCTTCCTGAGGTGCTGTGCAGTGTTTGGTGTTTCTCTGACCCAGAGGGTCATGCGAGCCAGGCGTGGCTGAGTGGGCTCTGCAGGCCCTAGGCAGGGAGCATCGCCTGTGCTGTGGCTGACGTCTTCTCTGGCCCTGTTCCCAAAGTCCCTGTTGGGGGCCGGGGAGGAATGGCCTTTCTAAGGGTGTTTTTATGGGAAGTAGGTAGCTCCCTGTTGGAGTGGGGTGCTCAGGAGGAAAGGGGCCTGGTCTTAGCAGTGATGACCACCTCCCCAAAGCGAGGAACATCTCTCCTGCCACACAGGCCTCCTGATCACTTGCCACGTGGCACGCATCCCTCTGCCGGCCGGATACAGAGAAGAGATTGTACGGTACCTGCGGTCAGTGCAGCTACCCGACGGCGGCTGGGGCCTGTGAGTGTGCCCGCCCGTGTCACTGCACACGCACGTGTGTGTTCTCACGTGGGAGATGCTTGGGTTTCCAGGCAGCTGCCCGGGGGGTAGGAGGATGGCAGCTGTGGGCCTGGGGTGGGTTGGGGAGAGCCTAGCAGAAGGGGAGTGGACTGACGCTGTGCGGGTGGGGCCTTGGCTTCACACCTTGTGTTAAATGGGTTTTGTGGTTGTTGGGACGCTCTTGAGACCCATGTGGAAACTGTCAGTCTGTTATCACTAAGGCAGGAGAAAATTGCCCTTGACTCTTGTTGGGGGGGAACCCTGCAAGAGCCGAGGCAACGGTCTGAGGCCTCAGTCTACTTTCATATAAATATTGAATTAGAAAAGGATTAGAGATATAGTTACATAGTTATTCCTGTGTATCATCATAAATAATCCCATAGCTGTTCACGTGTAATCATAAATATATACATATACAATCATATAATCTTTAATTTTACTAATAAGTCGCAGGTCAAGAAGTATGGAAGTAAAGTGGCATTGGGAAAGAGGTGACCCTAAGGTAAGATGCTCTAAGCCCTCTGTCACGCCCACATAAGGGCTGCTGGAGGACGCCTCGGCTGTGCGGCAGTGCCAGCGCTGTGAAAGTGCCTGCTGTTTAGCCAGCTTGGGAGGGAGACATCCAAGAGGGCCGAGACGTCTCCTTCCTTGGGGGAGTTAGGAGAAAACTCTGCTCTTCCAAGCTCTTGTGGTAGGCCTGGCGGCTGTCAGGGAGGCCCGCAGACGTCCGGGGACTTAATTGTCTCTGTGCGATGCTGTGCTTCAGCGGTCACGTTCCACGTCTACTTGCACGTTCCACGTCTACTTGCACGTTCCGCTTCAGCACCTGGTTCTTCTCTTTCTTCTAAGATAAGAATTAGTAACATAAATTTTAATGTCCTTGATATTCTTGACAAGTGTGAAAAAAAGTGCTGACGCGTTAGGTTTTCCCCTCACCTTGGCTCCTTGAAAATCTGAGCCCCTGTCTCGAAGACATGTGATGTACCTGACCCTGTCACTGAGCACCATTACCTCAGCCTTTCTACCCTGCTCCCTGCTTTGTACTCAGGAAAAGAGTGTCCAGGCCCTCGGGGCCACTGCTGGACTCTGAGATTTGGTAGCAGTGGACCCCTGGGCCCAAACTCTCTTTTTTCTCTCTCTGTGTCTTGTGTCTTTATTTTCACACACCTGTAGAGAAGGACTACTTCATGACCTGAGACTTGTCAGTAAAATTAGAGATTATATGATTGTATATATGTATATATTTATGATTACATGTGAATAGTTATGTGATTATTTATGATTATATATATAGAAATAACTATGTAACTATAATTCTTTTCTAATTCAATATTTATATGAAAACAGACTGAGGCCTCAGACTCTTGCCTTGGCTCTTGCAGGGCTTCCCCCGACAGACTCTGGGCTGGCAGCAGGTGGAGGCAGGGCTGGACAGCTTTCCTGCAGTGTGGCACACACTTCGGGAGCACAGCCGTAGCCCAAAGTGGACCACCCTGGGGAAGGTGTAGAGCAGGCGGAGCAGGCGGGTCAGGCAGATAGAGCAGGGCTCGGGTGTCATGGGAGGTGCATGAACCCCTACTGGAGAGCGGCTGCTCAGATGTCTCCTGTATTGCCATGTTATGTCAGGGTAAGGGATTTTAGCATTCTTAGTTTTCTGAGGAAACTCCAGAAAGTTTTGCTTTATTTCTTAGAAGTAAGGACAGATACCGGTTTCTCACCTGTGCTCTGCTCCCATAGGCACATTGAGGATAAGTCCACCGTGTTTGGGACTGCACTCAACTATGTGTGTCTCAGAATTCTGGGTGTTGGGCCTGATGATCCTGACGTGGTGCGAGCCCGGAACCTTCTTCACAAGAAAGGTATGCCCTGTGCAGCACGTGCTAGGTCAGGGGTTCACGTCAGCTCTGTAATGAGCTCTCACAAACGAGATACAGAAAGGTGCACCTCCAGATGAAACACTGGGCAGAACACATCAACAGGGAATTTGTCAAAGCAGAAATAGGCAGAAACTATTTAACCGATGCATAATTTCTTAAAAAGGAAATTAAGAGCCAGGCAGAGTGGCTCACACCTGTAATTCCAGCACTTTGGGAGACTGAGGTGAGCCTAGGAATTTGAGACCAGCCTGGGCAACATAGTGAGACCCTGTCTTTACAGAAACAATAAAATATTAGTCAGGTGTGATGGTATGCACCTGTAGTCCCAGCTACTGCTAATAAGGCAGGAGGATCACTTGAGCCCAGGAGTTCTGGGTTGCAGTGAGCTGATTGTACCACTTCACTCCAGCCTGGGTGGCAGAGTGAGACCATGTCTCTAAAAAAAAAAACAAAAAATAAACAAAGCAAATTAAGACAACCAGATAATTATTTGTTTCCTGAATTGACGAAGACTTAAACGAAACACATTAATATGTTGCTTGAGGAAGAACACAGGGAGCCACCTTCTGGGGGCAGCCTGGCTGCAGGCGAGAGCAGCCCTGGAGCTGTCACCTGGTTGTTGACCTCACCAAGCCCAGCCTGGCTACCTCTCCTCTTGCCTGTTGGCCCTGAGGGTGATCTCAGCCAAGGGAATCCATGGCTCCTGCTGCTTCAAGAAAGTCTAGCTCATGTAGCTCTGCAGAGCCTGGCCTGGTTTTGCCCCCTGCCTTTCATGGACCTTCCGTAGCCCATCCTGCCTGCCCTGCTCTCTGCTCCATGCAGAGGAGTGACCCGTCAGCTCCTCAAAGGTCCTTACTAAACCAGGGCTCGCCATGCACTGCTTCCTTAACCTGGAACCTCTTACCTTCCACTCCTGCCCGGGTGGCTCACACTTTCAGTGTTACTTCTTTGAGGGCTTCTTCCTGACCTACCGTGCCAGGTGGAGTGTCCTGTAATGCATTCCCATGAGATCCTGCCTCCTTCCTTCATGAGCTTGTCACTGTTGTCATCAGTTCACTGTCAGCCTTTGGTGCCATTGATGCTGTATTCCCAAGGCTGCTGACCGGTTCCCCGCCACACTCCTGGTGCCTGCCTGGTGGAGGAATGTGCTTAGGCTGCACTTCAGTAGCTTTGTGGGTGTTACCGACTTTTGCATACCCTTTGGGGTTTGGAGAGGGACTCCTCAGAAGCATGTTTAGACAGCGTGGCTGTGTCGGAACTGAGTGCTGCTGGAAGTGGCTCTGGCCTATGGGGCCGGCGTGCCAGAACTGCGCTGGAGTCTGGGGCTTGTCATACAGGACCAGTCTGCCAAGTGGAGATGACAGACTGGGCCAGCTGAGGCTTGGCTCAGAGTGCAAGTCCGGATGTGCGCTCTCACTTCCGCTCATCGCCTTCTCCAGGCACATGTGGACGTCACTGCCATGTGCACCTGGGCCCCTTGCTTGCCTGAGCACTGAGGTGTCCCTGGACTTCCCAGGTAGCTGTCTTCATGTGCTCCTTCCTGGGGCCAGCGGTTGGAAACAGCTGTCCTGGGGCTGGAAACACTCCCAGGAAAGCCACTGGTTTCACCTAGGGGCCGTGCGTCCAGCGCATTTCTGAGCACTCTGGAACCTGCTTCTCACATGGGGTTGCAAGATCTGCATGAGGCTGCCCTTGGCTCATGGAGAGGGGCACACGTGACTCCTGGAGGATGAAGCTTCCCAGCTAGAGACAGCGTGGGCTCTGCTGACAAGAAGCAGATGACATGGGCCTATTCTCTTCCCTCTCAGGTGGCGCTGTGGCCATCCCCTCCTGGGGGAAGTTCTGGCTGGCTGTCCTGAATGTTTACAGCTGGGAAGGCCTCAATACCCTGTTCCCAGAGATGTGGTATGCCTGCTTTTCATTTGGTTGTCGGGTGGCTGCTGCTTCCCTGAAGAGTAGAGTGGCAGGGACCGTGGGTCAGGTGCAGGCTGTTAGAGAGGGGTGGTGGTTCTGTGGGTGGGTGGAGTTAGGCTCCTGGCAGGGTCCTTGATCGAGCTGAGTCCTACAGGGATACAGAAAGGGGGTTCCCAGCTTCGTAGGAAGGAGGCTGTGCTGTGGATGGGGGTACCCCGAGTCAGGCTGCAGGCAGGGCTGGGTGGCTTGCATCTTGTTGTGGAAAACAGCATCTGTAGAAGCAGAAGGAGCTGCCCCTCCTGCAGCCTGCGCAGGGTTGTCCTCTGCTGCTGCTGCTACTGCTGACCTTGTCTCCTTTGCTGCTGAGTGTGAAGTGTGTCCCAGCGTCGCACCTCACCTGTGGACTCAGTGTGCATGCCTTTAAAAGATCAGTGTTTTTCTAAACAGAGCTGAATGCTTTTAAATACCCAGCAAAGCCAACATTAATTTCTTACTATCTAGTGTCTTTTTTTGTGTGTGTGACGGAGTCTCGCTCTATCACCCAGGCTGGAGTGCAGGGGCATGATCTCGGGTCACTGTAACCTCCGGCTCCTGCCTTAGCCTCCCGAGTAGCTGGGACTATAGGTGCGTACCATCATGCCTGGCTAATTTTTGTGTTTTCAGTAGAGGTGGGGTTTCGCCATGTTTGCCAGGCTGGTCTCAAACTCCTGACCTCAGGTGATCTGCCAGCCTTGGCTTCCCAAAGTTACAGGCGTGAGCAACCATGCCTGGCCTAAAGTTTCTTAAGTAAACTTTTGAAAGTAAACTTTATTATTTGCTTATTTATTTATTTATTTTTATTTATTTTTGAGACTGAGTCTTGCTCTGTTGCCAAGCTGGAGTGCAGTGGTGCAGTCTCGGCTCACTGCAGACTCTGCCTCTCGGGTTCAAGCGATTCTCCTGCCTCAGCCTCCCAAGTAGCTGGGATTACAGCCACGCGCCACCATGCCCAGCTAATTTTTGTATTTTTATTAGAGACGGGGTTTCACCATGTTGGCCAGGATGGTCTCGATCTCTTGATCTCGTGATCCGCCCACCTCGGCCTCCCAAAGTGCTAGGAGTGCCTGGCTTAAAAGTAAACTTTAAGTTTTGCAATAGTTTCCAATTTCTGGAAAAGTTGCAAATATAGCCAAAAGTATTCCCTGGGGCCCTCACCCCGTATTCCCCTTGTTGATGTTTTATGTTACCAAGGTCTATTTGTTGCAGCTAAGAAACCCACAGACAACCCTAAGCATTTAGGAGCTCCGTCACCTGGCTTTAGGGTATAAAATGCTGACTGACTGCAGTTCCTTGGAGGGCGCGCCTATGGCTCGACTGTCCCCCTCAGGAGCATGGTTGGGAAATGCCCGCAGGTGCACTGATGCCGTGGGGAACAGCCATCCACCGGTGTCTGTGCTTGGAAGGGCCCAAGGTGTGGATAGTGGCGGAGAGGCAAGCTTGAGTCTTGGGGGTCTCCCACTGACTCCTGCTGTTGGCCCAGGCTGTTTCCTGACTGGGCACCGGCACACCCCTCCACACTGTGGTGCCACTGCCGGCAGGTCTACCTGCCGATGAGCTACTGCTACGCTGTTCGGCTGAGTGCCACGGAGGACCCGCTCGTCCAGAGCCTCCGCCAGGTAGGACCTCATCAGGGAACAAAGCGAAGGCTTCTGGGGCTGGGACCCATAGGGCCTGGGGTCCTGGAATCTAACCACACCTGTCCACTCACCTGGGTGCCCTGTGGAACCGAGAGCCCTGTGATCAGAGTGGGCCTCCACCTTCCTCCAGGCTCTGTCCAGAGGGGACTTGTGCTATGGGACAGGCAGCAGCCATTGCCTGGGGTTCTTAGGGGGACATCCAGGACTCAAGAGATGCAGGAGGCAGATGTGTGCCATGTCCTCAGGAAGCAGTCCCTGAGGTGGGGTTTGAGGTGCAGGATGTCTGCCCTGGGGAAGGAGGAGGGGCAGAGGGAGGAAATGAGCTTCTGGGCAGGCCTGGGGCTCATGGAGCTGGGGAACTCTGCAGAGTGGTCTGCACATAGCCACAATGGCTGGTCCTTCATGTACCCTCAGGGTCAGTTGCTGGAGGGCCCCCCCACCCAGGAAGGGGCTGGTCCAGGGCCCTGAGGGTGGGTGGTGGGAGGCTGCCCCTCCTGGTTTGAGCCAGGCCAGCTGGCTGCCCCCACCAGGAGCTCTATGTGGAGGACTTCGCCAGCATCAACTGGCAGGCGCAGAGGAACAACGTGGCCCCCGATGACCTGTATACACCGCACAGCTGGCTCCTCCATGTGGTATATGGTGAGTGCCTCCTGAGGGGCTGGCAGGGCAGCCTGTGGTCGGGGTGTCGTCCACTCATTTATGAACTCATCCTCTGCCAGAGGCATTGGGCCACCTCCTCTGTGCCAGGCCCCAGGAGGCGGGATCTCATAGCCCTGCCCTTCCACCCCGAGAACCGGCTGGGCTGACTTCCACTCTCAGGAGCCCATCCTGAGCAAGGGTGTGTGTAGGAGGTGTGGGGCAGCCCCTCCTGGGCAGGGAAGGACGAGCTCGGCAACCAAGTCTGGGGGTGAGGGGGAAGGGGAACCCTGGGGAAGGGCAAGTTCAGGTGCACAGGTCTCCAGGCTGAGGCCAGTGTCCTGGTGCCTGGTGTCCCCTGACCCCTGTCCCCTGCAGTGTTCCTCAACCTGTATGAGCGCCACCACAGCGCCCACCTGCGGCAGCGGGCCGTGCAGAAGCTGTATGAGCACATTGCGGCTGACGACCGATTCACTAAGAGCATCAGCATTGGCCCGGTCAGTGCCTCTGCCGGGCCTCTGGCTGCAGCCCCTGGGGGTTGGGGTCCGGAGTAAAGTCCGGGACACCGGGCCATGAGCTGGGAGTAGGGTCTCCTGGAGCCTAGTGCACCGCCATTTGGGAGGTGGCCCTCAGATCCCACACATTTGAGGACTTCTGTCCTGGTCCCCTGCACACCCAGCTCAGTGAAGCCGCCCCACCACACTCGACCTTCCCTCCCATTCTCCACTTGCTTTTGTGCTAGGGGGTGCCTGAACCCTCTCCTGGAGGCCCTTCCTGAGATCTTTCTGGCTAGCTGGGAGGGGTGCTTTTTTTCTCACTTGGTTCCTTCCGAATTTTCCTCCCCAAATAGTTCATTATTTGTCCTTCTCCCATGGGGTTTAGAGATGCCTAGGGTTTGTGGGAGTAGCAGGGTCCTCGGGTTCCACTCCTGATTCTTCCTGCCTAACCAGGGACTTGGACTTCTCTCTTCTGTGGAGCCCGCAGGGGGCCAGGTATGGGCTAGTTCAGTGACCTTGGAGGGTACAATCCCCGGGCCGTGCTGGCACAGGGCCGCCTCCTGACAGAGTCAGCAGCCCCTGGGCTGTGCCATAGCTGCTGCGCTGTAGTGGGTTGGCCTTGGCATTTGCTGGATTTACCCAAGTGGCACTGGGCCCCTGAGTCCCACCCTGACGCCGCATCTCGGGTTTTCTGGGCCTGATGCCACCTCAGTGAATCACAAATCCTGACTGCCCTTGCCGCAGGTCCCTTGTTTTCTGCCCAGCAGTGATGTGGTTCTGTGTGGGTTTTGGTTTAATCCCATATAGAGTGCATCTGTACTAAGCATGTTAGAAACACGTTTGCAATTGGATCTTGACTTGTAAGATCCATAAATAAAAAGCTGGGGCCTCTGGAACAGTCTGCTCTGAGGAAGGAGGGGAGCAGACATTTCCTGCTACTGCAGTCCCAGGTCCACATCTCTTCCTGGGTCCCTCAGGCCCTGCCTCTGTCCCCTGTGTTGCTTCTAAGGCACCTGACAGCCCACGCCCCTCTGGTTGTGGGCTGGCCCCTATGACCTCTCTTGGAACCCTTCACTTCTCACTGATGGAGTGCGCGGTCCCTCCTCACCCTAAGCCAGACCATGGCCTCGGCCGACACTGCCCGTGTCTGAGTCGGGTCCTGGGGACACAGTTGTTGCCCGTCCTCACTCAGTCCCGCCTGTTAGAGCAGAAGGCCCCTGTCCTGGCCCTGAGTGAGCTGCGTGGGACCCTGTCCCTGAGGGCTGCTGTGGGTCTGGAACAGAGCCCTAACAGGGCTGCATCTCCGGCAGATCTCAAAAACCATCAACATGCTTGTGCGCTGGTATGTGGACGGGCCCACCTCCCCTGCCTTCCAGGAGCACGTCTCCAGAATCCCAGACTATCTCTGGTGAGTGTGGCTGGGATGTGCTGGTGAGGCCTCTCAGTTCAGCCACACGAAGGCTGGATCTGAGGCTCAGCTGCATCCCAGTGAGGGGGCCACCACGGTGCCATCTGGGAATACTGCCAGGAAACACCACCAGGGAACACCGCCAGGGAACACCCACCACCAGGGAACACCACTAGGGAATACCATCAGAGAACACTGCCAGGGAACACTGCTAAGGAATACCACCAGGAAACGCTGCCAGGAAACACCACCAGGGAACACCTCCAGGGAACACCCAGTACCAGGGAACACTGCCAGGGAACACCACCAGGGAATACCACCAGGGAACACCACCAGAGAACACCTCCAGGGAACACTGCCAGGGAACACATCCAGGGAACACCGGTGGCCAGGGAACACTGCCAGGGAACACCTCCAGGGAACACTGCCAGGGAACACCTCCAGGGAACACTGCCAGGGAACACCTCCAGGGAACACTGCCAGGGAACACCTCCAGGGAACACATCCAGGGAACACCGCCAGGGAACACCACTAAGGAATACCGTTAAGGAATACCACCAGGGAACGCTGCCAGGGAACACCGCCAGGGAATACCACCAGGGAACACTGCCAGGGAACACCGCTAAGGAATACCACCAGGGACTAGCAGTGTCAGGGCTTGTAGAAGCCACCGAGGATTGTCTTTGAATTGGAAGATTTGCCACCCAGTGGAAGAGTGGGGTGGTCCCAGAAGGTAGAGTGAGAGGGGCGTGGTAGGCAGCAGGGTGGGTGCAGGCTGGCGTCAGGAAGGCCTGTGGACAAGGGGAGCTTGTCAGCCGTGGAGTATGCCCTGAACGTGGGGTGGGCCCCTGTTGTGGATGGCACAGCACGATCCCACAGTGGGAAGCCTGGTTGGTCCCACAGCACCGAAGACGGGCAGCAGGGCTGATGCAGCCTGGGGTCGGGGGTCGGGGAGCTTCCTGCTGCCCTTTGGCTTGGGTGCGCCCTTCCTGGGTGAGTGTGTCCTATCTTCTTTAGTGTGGGCCTCACGCCCAGGAGTCCAGCAGCCCAGCAGCCCAGCAGCCCAGCTGGGGCGGCATCCATGCCAGTGCCAGGCCTTGGGGGAGGGGACAGACGCCCTCTCTGGGACCCTCCCAGCTGGGCTTCCAGCTTTCTCCTCGCGCCTGACTCGGGCATTTTTGTCCTCACAGGATGGGCCTTGACGGCATGAAAATGCAGGTAAGGGCTGCAGGACTGCGGCTGCCGGCTTCCTTTGCAATCATTTCTACCGTTCATTACTTTTCCTTCTGGGTTCATTAAGATGCAGAAATAACTCCTCCTGGACCAAGTCCCGGCAGCGTGTGGCCAGAGGCTTAGTCAGTCGAGGCCGCTGGCTGTGTCCCCATGAGTGCCGTTGGTCCCTGTGTGGGTGCCCACAGTTCTCGAGTGTCTGTCTGCCGCTGTCCTGTTTTCTCTTTGCCCTGATGGTCTGAGTGGGCTCAACTGTGTAACGACAGACCCGGAGCTGCAGAAGCTCTCCTCTTGTTCCTGTGGCAGGAGGCGGCTCTGGTTAGTGGGCCTCTCCTCCATGCACTCTTTTTGCTGTTATTGAGATGGAGTCTCACTCTGTTGTCCAGGCTGGAGGGCAGTGGCTCGATCTCAGCTCACTGCAACCTCCACCCCCTAGGTTCAAGTGATTCTCCTGCCTCAGCCTCCCGAGTAGCTGGGATTACAGGCATGTAGCACCACACCCAGCTAATTTTTGTATTTTAGTAGAGACAAGGGTTTCACCATGTTGGCCAGGCTTGTCTCAAACTCCTAATCTCAGGTGATCCTCCTGCCTCGGTCTCCCAAAGTGCTGACATTATAGGCGTGAGCCATTGCGACACTTAAGAGGCTCCTTCTTAAGGTTGTGGGTACACAGGACAGGAGCCTGGAGGGCCATGGTGGCGTGTGGCTGGGCCTAGGAGCTGCCTGGGGACTTGCCCTGAGTGGGCTGGAACCCAGTCATGAGGGGCACAAGGGAGAGGGGCGGCAGGGATCACCACATCCGGGGAGAGGAGGAGCAGGTGGGTGTGCTGGACACTTGGCCACATGGCGCTAGTCGGCTTCTTTCTGGATCCTTCCCTGAGCTTTTAGAAGATACACTTGTTTCCAGGCAGGGATGCCTGACCAGGGTCCTTGCCCTCCAGGGGTTGTGCGTCTGCCACCACTGTGGGGGAGGCCTGAGGCGTCTCAGATTTCTCAGAAGTCTGTGGACCAGGGTAGCTAAGACCGTTCCTGTGTCAGGAACGGCCAGCGCTGTGTACTTCTATATGGTCTGTGACATTGGAAGCATCTGCCTGAGTGTGGCCTGGTCCCAGAGCCATGTGACTGCTCTGGGTGGAGGTTGTGGTGGTCTCCAGGTCATTGCTCTACAGAGTGGGTTGGTCATCAAGGTGGGAGGAGAACAGCCCCACTGCACGGGAACCGTGGGCTCCCTGCCTGCACTGTCTGTGCTATGTCCTGCAGGTCCTTTTCTACGCCATCCCGCTCAGCATCTAGATTTTGTAGAAGGTGCTGTCCTGGGTGTGGCGCTGGGGGTAGCAGGGCAGCGTTGAGGGTGGGGTCCTGGCTGACCCTGGTCCTGTCCTGGCTCTGGGGGCCCTGTAGACCCCAGTTCTGTCCAGCTGGGCTGCGCCTGCGCCCCTTTGTGCATTATCACAGTGGGTGTGTCAGAAGCCCAGACAGTGTTGCCCTGTGTGTTGTGGTCTGGTGAGGGTTATGCCCTGCAAGTCTGTTGTCCCCTACCTCTGTCTTCTGTCCCCCACCTGCTTCAGTGTGGAAATGTGGAGTCTCCAGAGGTGTCCTGGGTGTCATGTTTGGAATGGACACACGTGGGCCCAGCACTGCCCACCCCAGGGCTACCCTTGGTGCCAGGTTTCCCCACCCATGGGCTTTCACCGAGCTGGCCTTGAGCTCCCCCGAGGCTCCCTGGACACCGTCCATGTTTTGTGAAATGGTTTTCAAAACACATGCAAAGTGGGTGAGTTACAAGAGTAACGAGCCCCAGAGCAGGCCCTGGCCTCCCTGCCCCTCCCTGACCAGCCCTCCCGCTGAGCCCTCTCCAGTGCACCTCGGGCTGATGAGGGCGTCTATGATTTTACAGAATTGCTCTGTGGTTGTCACACCCAGCAAACTTCACGATGGTTCCTGAGTGTAGTTCTCACTCTGCTGTTGGTGTGTGTGAATCAGGGTTCAGGCCAGGCCCACACAGGCCTTCACGTGTTGGTATCTGAGCTCCTGTTCGTCCACAGCAGTCTCCTGTGGCCTCTTTTCTCCTCCCTGAAGAGCTTCACGTTCTGGATCTGACTGGTTGCTCCCTCTTTTCCCTGAGTTTTTGTAAACTGGCCATGCACTGAGGCTTTATCCCGTTGTGTTTCTTTGGCGAGAATACTTTTCTGGTGGTCCCTGGCTCGTTCCTCCAGTGCATGATGTCTGGATGCCTCTGCCCCTGCTGCCCCCCCGCCACCATCCCCATGTCAGTGTCCAGGTCTGTCTCCCTGGGGTTTGGTCACCGGCCCTTTGCATTGAGACCAGAGTATGTATCTGGGAGCCCAGCTCCCAGGTGACATTTGAGGAGGGGCCTTCCCAGCCCTGTGCAGAGTTTCCGTAACCTCAGGTATACTCAGAAATGGAGGTCATTTCCAGGCGTCACCATGACTGAGGTGCACCGCTCTCATTGGGCAAGGGCAGCTGGATGCTCTGTGTGTGGGTGCTGGAGCCTCTGAGGGATTCTCCAGTCCTACAGGTGTCCTGAGAGGGACACTGTCCTGCCTGGTGGCCCGAGAGGGACACTGTCCTGCCTGGTGGCCCATGAAGAAAGGTGGAGCTCCCTGACCCATGTCTGCCTGCAGGGCTCAGCCTTCTCTGAGGCCCTTGTCAGCCATGAGGGGTGCACAGGGCTGAGCCTGAGGTTGAGTGTTGGCTGGATGGGAGCCCCCACACCTGGCCCTCAGGCGCCCGTCGGATCCTGGAGGCCGTAGGTGGGAGTGGGAGAGGCTGCTGCTGCTGTAACACCCGTCTTTTGTGTGTAGGGTACCAACGGCTCACAGATCTGGGACACTGCCTTCGCCATCCAAGCTCTGCTAGAGGTTCGTGGCTCGTTCTCTTTTCTCAGCACTGCTGGCCACACGCTTGCGACTCCTTGAAGTTTCCAGTGACCTGGGCTCTGGCCTCTGGTTTCAGATGGTGGTGCTGTGGAGGGGGGCAGCCTTGCCCAGCAGCCCTGGGTGTTGGGCTGGGTCAGGGGCTTTGGGAGGGCAGGGGTTGGAGGCCATGTGCACAAGGGAGCCTGGTGAGGCTGTTTCTCAGAATGTGGGCAGGAGTGGGACTCCAGGCTCTTAGAACTGGAACTGCTCATTATGGGCATTCTCTAGTCAATACTGCAGAGAAACAACAGTGGATTTTTATGCTGGTGGGAATGAGGTTGGCGGGATTCTGAAGGTGTTTCTGGAGTGCCCTGAGGGCTGGGCCATGCAAAGGACCTGCCCACGCCGGGGTGCTGGAGATCCTCTGGGCATAGACGCTCGCTGAGCAGGTGGGGTGCTGACATCCATAGATGGTCTCTTCTGCTCCCTTTCATCTTGTATCTCATGGATCTTTGATTTTTTTGTCTTTAAAGGTAAGTGTAGCAAGAAACCCTGGCACTCTCTGGAGATATCTGCCAGTTTGATTCTGGTTCCCAGTGGGGGCAGGATGTGGCCAGGACCATCGGGGAACCACTCAGCCATGGTGGCCATGCAAGGGCGGCTCAGCCTCTCTGTCCTGCTGTTTCTTCCAGGCAGGTGGACACCACAGGCCCGAGTTTTCGTCCTGCCTGCAGAAGGCACACGAGTTCCTGCGGCTCTCGCAGGTGAGGCCTGTGCCTGGGGCCCTGCGGGGACTGAAGAGGGGGATCAGGGCTGGGAGTGCCTACAGGCAGAAGTGCCCACCTCACCTCCACCCTGCCCTGTTCTCTGCACTGATTTCTCAGGTGGCCCCTCCCCACCCCTTTTCCATCCACCCGTCCTTGGGCTGGCCTCACCTGGAGCAGCTCTGTGAGGCCTGCTGGGTGCTGAGGGTACTGGGGGTGCTGGGTGTGCCGGGAGTTTCTGCGTCCTGCTCCTGTTGGAGCCATGGTGTGCAGGAGCCAGGCACAGGTAGGGGCCATTTACCGTGAGCTACACAGCCTACATGCCACCTCTGGGTCTCTGAAGCACCTTTTGCCCACGGAGGTGATGCCAGCCTGTGGACATTCCCTCCTGAGACTGTTGCAGCGAAAACCCCTGTCCATCCTGCTAGATCAGCTGCCCACAGATGGTGCCCCAGCCCCCAGTTTGACCTCAGTGTCTCACACATGCCTACACCCCAGTCTGTAGCCACAGTCATCCCATACATGCACCCCAACCTCTCATGTCTCCCACGCTGTCCCTGCCACGGCCTCAGCCAGTGTCCTTCTACCTGGAACAGCTGCCCCTTCCCCTAGCCCTGTCTCACCATGTCCCTTCAGATGTCATCAGGACATTGCTTCTGCAGGGCCTCTGGGTGTTTCTGGCCTCCGTGTAGCCAAGGCTGGCACCCATCTGGGGCTCAGGCAGGGGAGGGGCATTGTCCTGCTGTGGCTGCCCCTACAGCGGACTGCTCCTGCCTCCTGCCCAGGACTTGCTCTGGTTGATGGGGACTTGGGGAGGCTGACTGAACCCTACGACAGTCCAGGCCTCTTTCCTTCTCATTGAGGCAGGATAGAGCCAGGAGCTGAGGTCCACGAAGCTGGGGTTGTTCAGGAGGCAGCAGGAGCCCCTGGCAGAGCACACCACAGAGGCCTGAGCCATCTCCTTGCCTCCTGGCCGGTGGGGAGATCGTAGGGGAGGCAGGTGCCTCCCGTCTGGGCTAGTTTCAGCCCTTGCTGGCCAGTCACGTTTCCCAGCAGCAGTGGGTGGTGAGCTCTCGGTTTGGGCCCTTGGGTGCCTTGCAGCACCAGTGGGGGCTATGGCCAGCACGTCCTGCCTCTCCAGTCCTGCCCAGTCTGTCTCAGTGATGTCCCAGGTGCTGACTTGTTCTCTGCTTCCACATTTGCCCTCGATGCTGCCCAGATCCCAGATAACCCTCCCGACTACCAGAAGTACTACCGCCAGATGAGCAAGGTATGCAGAGCCTGCCCCGTCCCTGCCCCATCCCCCAGGGGAGGCCGCCCTCAGGAGGCTGATCCTTCCCTTTGAAGGGGGGACTCCTCCTTTGGCATCTTTGGGTGCCCTGCTGTGGTAGTACCTGGCATAGGGGCCCAAGCCTCATGTTGAGCTGCCTGGCACATGGGGGCACCGTTTGCTTGCACATGTGGCCGTGCCTTAGAGCGGTTCAGGTGGTCATGGCACACACAGGCTTCAGGACAGCCGAAGTGTAGCCAGGGCGTCCGGGGAAGGCAGAGGGAAGAAGAGACCTCAGCCAGTGTGGGCTGTGACCACAGGTGCGGGCTGTGAAATTAGGCATGGGTGCAGCTGCTGCTGCCTGTTTACAATGGGGGTGGGGGGCACCTGTGCCCCATCCTGTCCTGTCGTGAGATCTGAAGGTGTTGAGGGTGTGAGCTGCATCCCTGAGGGTCCCTGTGCTGGAAGCTAGAGATCCACCTAGATGTGCCGTGCTTGGGCCCCTGGCCATACCCACACCTTTGGTGGATGGGCCCCCGTCCTGACCGGTGCTCTGTGGTGGGGAGGGATGTGTGTGGCTGTAGGGTGGCTCCAAGGACTGGGATGTGGACACCCTCAGCCTAGGGTCACGGGTCGTGTTCTGCAGGGCGGCTTCTCCTTCAGCACGCTAGACTGTGGCTGGATTGTTGCTGACTGCACGGCTGAGGCCTTGAAGGCTGTGCTGCTCCTGCAGGAGAAGTGTCCCTATGTCACCGAGCACATCCCCCGAGAGCGGCTCTGCGATGCTGTGGCTGTGGTAAGGCTGTAGTCCTAGCAGCCCCGTCCACAGCTCACATCTGCAGATGAGCTGCGTGCTCACCTCCACTCCCACAGGCCCCACCCCACCACACACTCCAGCCGGGCTGTAGGAGCTTGTCCTTGGACGACGTTGCATGTGGAGAACTGTGAGCTCTGGCTGGACCTAGGGGCCTTGCTGGGCTGTTTGCACAGGGCCCTGCACTACAGAGCTGGTGTCCAGGTCAGCGCAGATGCTTGCGGGAGCTGGTGTGGCCCCAGGGTTTCTCTCTGGTGGTTTCCACCGGGTGTCTGAAGAAGGAATTTCCGTTGGTTTTGGAGCCACACCCTTTCAGCACATCGGGCTGTGCGTGTGTTTCCCAGACCCTTCACTGTTCTGGCAGCAGCACACACTTGGTCTCTAAGTCATGGGCACATGTGGGGGCGTGTTCCAGGTGGCTACACATGGAGGCCCTGATGGATGAGGTTGCAGCTGCTGCTTGGGGCACCCGAGGGCTTGGTTAACGTGGAAATTGGCTTCTTGCCCCCGTTCCTGCCCCATTGGTTGTCAGCCCTTGTGTTGCCTCTGGAAGCTCCACTGTGGCCTGGGCGTCTGCGTGTGGTCATCATGTGGGTGAGTTCTCGGGTGCTCTGTGATTTCAGCTTCTGAACATGAGGAATCCCGATGGAGGGTTCTCCACCTACGAGACCAAGCGTGGGGGGCACTTGCTGGAGCTGCTGAACCCCTCAGAGGTCTTCGGTGAGCAGTCGGCCAGCACTGTGGTACACAAACCTCGGAGCCAGCTTTTCCCCCTTGCCCGAGGCTGCAAGGGCCCAGGTTCACCAGCAGATCTGTCTGGAGTCTTCTCTCAGCCCGGGGTGTTCTGTGCTCCATCCCTGGGGCTGGCAGGATCCCTGTGTTGTGGATAGGAGGGCGTCAGGTCACGCTTAGGGGATGGGATGGTGGAGGGTCCCAGTGAGGTCCACACTTGGGCTGGCTCCTGCTCAGTCCACAGGGCTTATGTTCTGTGGAGGCCGCTGTGTGTCGACAGCCCACTTCGTGGATCCCAGAGCAGCTGCAGGGAGGTGTCTGTGGGGACTGAGGGGACCCACGTCATGGGCTGGTAGGCTGCTGTGTGTGCGTGGCTGCCACTGTACTGGTCCGAGGGCAGGATCTCACCCCTGGTCCACCTTTGGGCACCTCACATGCCCCCTTCCTGGTCCTCTACCCATCACACATGGCTTTTTGGGGTGGGATCGCAGCTTTCTGCTGCGTTCCCCTCATCTTTGCTCTCTCGTAGTACAGGTGTGTGTCCTGGGCTGGCCACTGTTTGCTCTGGTGGTTGGTCGGGGAGGCAGCATCCAGGCACGGCTTCTGCACACTGTGACACTCTTGCTTGTTGTGATTTGGCCTGAGTTGCAGGCCCTGGGCAGCCAGGGTGAGACTCAGCACCTTCGTCCTTCCTTCGCTTCCCCAGGGGACATCATGATTGACTACACGTATGTGGAGTGCACCTCGGCCGTGATGCAGGCGCTTAAGCATTTCCACAAGCATTTCCCAGACCACAGGGCAGCTGAGATCAGGTAAGCAGGGCCTCGGCCCAGGATGCCCTCACTCAGTGTGGGGGCTGCCAAGTCGGAGCCAACGCCCAGACGCAGCATTCTCTAACACGGCCCTGGCGGCCCATCTCAGAAACAAAACTCATGTAGACGTGGAGAGGCTGCAGAGGTTATTGAATCCAGTTATATACCCTAAAGCCTACAAAATATCTACTGAGGCTCAGAATAGCAGAATTACAACACAAAAATGGATTTTCTCCCTATCTTTTGATAATGTTAAAAAGACATTACATACCCGACTCCACCTGTGTTCCAGTAGCAGTTTTTAAGGGTAGCAAATATTCAGAAAAGTGTACAGGTTGATCTTCGGAAGCAAACAGGTCCTGGTGCCAACATTGAACATGGCGATGCCACCAGAGCCCTCAGGCATCCCCATGAGGGGGCCACCCACACACCTGCCAGGTTGTGGGTTTCTGTTGCTCGCTTTGAACCTTGTCTAGGTGGAATCCTGAGGTGTGGACTCCGTGTTGCCTTCTCCTCGTCTGCTTGAGGTTAGCCAGGTGGCTGGGGTAGCAGCAGCGCTCTCTCCCTCGGGCCTTTGGTTGAATGCAGATGTCCTCAGCTGCCTAGCTGCTTGTCCTCAGTGCCTGGGAGGATTTCAGTCTGCGTTTTTATGACGCGTCTCCTGTGAACACTCTTGTACTTACCTTTTCAGGCACCTGGGTACTTACTTCTCACAGTCATGTACCTAGGAGTGTCATTGCTATGTCAGAGGGTACGTTAAAGGGCATGTGGTTTTTGCAGGTTCTTTATCCTTCTATGATTACAGTTTTTACTTTTAAACCTGGCGTAGACTCACCTTGGTCATGATGCACTGTCTTTTTATATATTGCTGGATTCAATTTGAGGAATATTTTGTTAGGAGTTTAACAGCTCTGGTTACAAGAGACACTGGTCTATAATTTTCTTTATATAAATATATAGATAATTTTCTTTACATAATGTCTTTGTGAGGTTCTCCTGTTAAGATGATGCTGAACTCAGAAAAGCAGTTGGAAAGTGTTTTTTAAAATACTCTTTGGAAGAATTTGTGTAATATTTGTAATATTTTTGCCTTAAATATTTGGGAAAAATTACTGGAAATGCCAGTTGGGCCTGGAGTTTTCTTTGAGGAAAGGTCTTAATTTAGAAGCTCAATTTCTTTTCTTTTCTTTTTTTTTTTTTTTTTTTGAGATGGGATTTTACTCTGTCGCCCAGGCTGGAGTGCAGTGTAATTTCTTTAGTAGTTTATAGGACTGAATAGATGTTCCATTTTTGTATCGGTCTGGGGAGTCTTCCTGTTTCCACTCAGTTTTATACTGATTGGCGCAGAGTGTTCGTGTCCTCTCGGATGGCTCTGAGCTCAACGCTGACATCCTCATCTTTCTTCTGAGATCTCATGCCGATCTTTTGAAAAAAACAACAAAAACCGTCTTAGTCTTTGATTCTGTTTTTTAAGAGAGTTTATTTTTTGTTTCATCAATTTCTATTCTTTGTTATTTTCTTTCTTTTTTATATTTTTTGAGACGGAGTCTTGCTCTGTCACCCAGGCTGGAGAGCAGTGGTGTGATCTCAGTTCATTGCATCCTCCGCCTCCTGGGTTCAAGTGATTCTTCTGCCTCAGCCTCTCGGGTAGCTGGGACTACAGGTGCTCGCCACAATGCCCAGCTAATTTTTTGGTATTTTTAGTAGAGACAGGGTTTCACCATGTTGGTCAAGCTGGTCTCAAATTCCTGACCTCAGGTGATCCACCTTCCTTGGCCTCCCAAAGTGCCAGGATTACAGGTGTGAGCCACCACAGCTGGCCTTTGTTATTTTCTTTCTCCTTTATTTTTCTAACTTGAGTGCTTAGATATTTGATTTTCAGATTTGTATTGAAATATGCACTTGAGGCTATAAACGAGTTTTGATATATCATTAAATTAAAACTGTTTTTTGGTGCTCGCTGCAGCAGCACAAATACTAAAAGTGTTTTCTGTTTCTGCTGTTCTTCCCTGACCCTGAGTTATGTGGGAGTGTGCTGCTTCATTTAAAATCTGAGGGTATGCTGGTTGTGTTTTTGTTGGAAGCCGTGGATGGAGCAGGAGTTTTCTTGTGCTTCGCAGGTGCAAGCGCTGTGTTCAGTGTCTTCCATGGCCTGGCACGGCCTTTGGCCACGTGCTGCCCAGCGGTGTGAAGTGGGGTTGGCCTGGCACAACCCTAGACCACATGCTGCCCAGCGGTGTGAAGTGGGGTTGGCCTGGCACAGCCCTTGGCCATGTGCTGCCCGGTGGTGTGAAGTGGGGTTGGCCTGGCATGGCCCTTGGCCACGTGCTGCCCGGTGGTGTGAAGTGGGGTTGGCCTGGCACGGCCCTTGGCCACATGCTGCCTGGTGGTGTGAAGTGGGCACAAGTTGTCCTCAGCCACACTCACAGAATTGACCTTTTAAAAAATATATTATCTTGTGCTCGCTTCGGCAGCACATATACTAAAATTGGAACAATACAGAGAAGATTAGCATGGCCTCTGCGCAAGGATGACACGCAAAATCGTGAAGCATTCCAAATAAAAAATATATATATATGTATAATCTTTTTTTTTTTTTTTTTTTTTTTTTTTTTTTTTTTTTTTTTTTGAGACGGAGTTTCACTCTTGTTGCCCAGGCTGGAGTGCAATGGCGCGATCTCGGCTCACTGCAACCTCCGCCTCCTGGGTTCAAGCAATTCTCCTGCCTCAGCCTCCCGAGTAGCTGGGACTACAGGCGCGCGCCACCATGCCCGGCTAATTTTTGTATTTTTAGTAGAGACGGGGTTTCACCACGTTGACCGGGATGGTCTCGATCTCTTCACCTCGTGATCCACCCGCCTCGGCCTCCCAAAGTGCTAGGATTACAGGCGTGAGCCACTGCGAATGTTAAGTTGCCTTTGTATTTTTCAGGTAGACTTTAGTATTGGTCTATATTTAAGATAGTATTCAGTTTCTCAGTTTTAATTTAGAGTTTTGCATCTCTGTTCATGAGTGAAATAGCCTGAAAATTTCACTCTTCCATATCTTATTTCTCTGGGTTCCTAGAATGAACTAGAGAGTGTGTTCCTCCTTTTTCTATTCTCTGGAAGAGTTTGTGTGAGATTAGAATGAGTGTGCCTGATAATTTAGTCGAGTTCACTTATAAAATTCCTAGGCCTAGAGTTTTTTTTCTGGGAGAAGTTTAGATTTTGACTCATTCTTTTAGTAGTTTTAGGACTGTTTAGGTTCTCTTTTTCTTGATTGAGTCAGTTTTGATAAGTTGACTTTTCCAATTTGTACATTTTGTCTAAGTTTTCAAATGTAATACATAAAATGTTCTTGTTGCTCACCATATCTGTGTAGTCCTGTCACTTCTTTTATTGCTTTTATTAATTTGTACGTTGACTCTGTTTCACCTATTGCTGAGTGACAATGCTGAGTACAAACCTAGTGGCTTAGAGCAACGCACATATATTACTTCACCATTTCTGTCAGTCAGAAGTCCAGGCGCAGCTTCGCGGGTCCTCGGCCTCAGGGTCTCCCCGGGCTTCAGTCAGGGTATTAGGATTGGGGTCTCGCCTGAGCTTCCAGTGAGGAAGGCTCTGCCTCTTTGCACACGGGATCCTCAGCAGGATCCGTCTCCTCAGCTGGAAGCTGCTGACTGCCTTTTGCTGCAGGAGCCTCTCTAGATGGCATCTCACAAAAGCCAGAAGGGAGAGTTGGTAGAGGGAGTTTGCGAGCACAATGGGAGGTGTGGTCACATGGACCTTAGTCCCAGGACCGACACCCATCAGCCCTGCTTGATCTGCTGGTTAAAGATGAGTCTCACATCCCACAGGCTGACACCAGAGTAGACACTTCACTCCAGCCTTTTTGGAGAACCGGTTGTTTTTGGAAATGCCAGTGAGATTTAGGATGGGTCTTCTTTGTCTTCTAAATCTATTGTTTTCTCTCTAATTGATTTTTTCCTGTTCTTATTTAGTTGACTTTGTTTGGTTTGCTCAAGCCTGGGCCACTGGGTCTCAGTGATACTGCTCCCGTTTGCAGCCGTGTCCGCGGGGGCTTCCTCCTGAGGCCTTGCTTTCCTCGCCGTCCCTTTTTCAGCCTCTGCCAGTCGGCTTCCCGCTCAGGTGTCTTGTAGTTGCTTCGTTTAAAAACCCTCATAGGTCTGTGTAAACTGTTCATTTTTATGTGGTTTTTAAGGGAGACCATGCTCATTCTTTTGAGACCCTGGAATGGGTGGAATTGGGATAGGCAAACTGCTGTTTTGCCGGATTGTTCATTGGGCCAATCTCATGTGTTCCAGGGAGACCCTCAAGCAAGGCTTAGAGTTCTGTCGGCGGCAGCAGAGGGCTGACGGCTCCTGGGAAGGGTGAGTGAGCCCCGCCCGTGAGTGCAGGCATGCATGGGATCCAGAGGTTTCTGCTCTCACACGCTGCATTCATAAAGGTTGGGTGGTATGTTGGCGCTGCACCAGACGTTTCTGGAAGTGAGCTGCCAGCCCACGACTTCTGAGGGACCTTGTTCCTTTTTGGCATGCCCGGCCTCTGCCTTGGTGAAATTCTTCAGCATGTTGCTGAGTGCAGCCAGGCTGTGTTGGACGCGCATTGTCGCCTGAGTGTGGCTGTTCCCCTCCACCCTCGCCGCTTGTTCTCAGGTGTCTGGCTGGTGGGCCCAGCAGATGGAGCTGCTATCTTCCGTGGCCCTAACGCCTGAGGCACTGGAGTTGGTGGGCTGGCTGGGGCACGTGTGAATGTTGCAGAATGCCTGTGGTTTTACACACCGGCTGTGAACACGGGTTGAAGGGCTGAGGCTCTCCTTGTTTCCCTCCAGGTCCTGGGGGGTGTGTTTCACCTACGGCACCTGGTTTGGCCTGGAGGCCTTCGCCTGCATGGGGCAGAGCTACCGGGATGGGTGAGTGAGTGAGTGCCTGTCCTCTGGTGGGTGGGAATGTTCTCAGCCCAGTCCCCTGACATGAGTGTTGTTTGCTTTGATGTTTGATTATAGGGGTCGTTTTTTCTTTTTCTTTTTCTTTTTTTTTGAGACAGACTCTTGCTCTGTCAACAGGGCTGACATGCAGTGGCATGATCCAGGCTCACTGTAGTCTCGAACTCCTGGGCTCAGGCGATCCTCCCAAATAGCTGGGACCACAGGTACATGCCACCACACCTACTTTTTTTTTTTTTTTTGCACACCTGACTAATTTTTTAAAACTTTTATGCAGAGATGGCATCTTGCTGTGTTGCTCACACTGGTCTGGGCTCAAGCAATCTTCCTACCTCGGCCTCCCAAAGTGCTGGGTTACAGGCATGAACCACTGCGCCTGGCCTGTTTTTAATATATTTAAATAGTGAGATAAGATCAGTTTCTCAGACAAGGTCCCAGGTTGAAATGAGGATGCTTCCCTGGTCCCACGGCTCTCCAGAGCTTCCTGACATGTGTGCTGGAGGAACGCTTCTGGCCTCCAGCCCCTCCAGGCACACAGATGCCTCCCAACCCTGAGTAGGAGGATTAGGGTCCAGGCCCCCCAAGGCTGGGTTAGAAGGCAAGAGGCCTCTGGTCCCAGCTCTGTCTCCACCTGCCCCACTCTTTCCTGTGTGGGTGTTTGGGGGTGGGGAGCACTGTGCTTGGCTGGGTGCAGCTTGTAAGGCACTGCTCCAAGCACTGCAGACCTTACTCAGTCTGACACATCTGTGAGGCCATCTGCAATACTCACATGTCCCTTTGTCACCCCAACGACTCTGGGAGCCAGGAGTATCTGTTCCCAGTTCACATCTGTGGAAGTCAAGCTCAGGGGTTTCAATAGTGGTCCATGGCCCTTACATAGGGCGACCCTATAGTGTAGCCTCCTCCCCATACTGTAGGGCAGCCTGCCAGGGTGAGAAGCTAGAGGTCCTTCCCTGGGACCTTCCCTGGTGTGATGGTGTCTGCTGTCTCTGATCTCTGCAGGACTGCCTGTGCAGAAGTCTCTCGGGCCTGTGACTTCCTGCTGTCCCGGCAGATGGCAGATGGAGGCTGGGGGGAGGACTTTGAGTCCTGCGAGCAGCGGCGTTACGTGCAGAGCACCCAGTCCCAGATCCACAACACCTGCTGGGCGCTGATGGGGCTGATGGCCGTTCGGTGGGGATGACGGGCCCCATCCCTGAGCCCTGGGTTTGGGTGGAGGAGGGACACTCAGCTGTGAGCAGGTGGCCTGGGCTGAGTGAATGTAGAGATGAGTAGGGGAGGCCTGTGGGCCAGGGACCATTCAGCTGCCACTCAGGGAACAGAGACGTCTACCAGAGCCACGTGCCAGGTTCCTGGGGCAAGGAGATGGGTCGCTCTGACCACATGGGGCCCTGCAAAGAGGCTTGCCTCTTAGAAGTGAACCACCCACGATTAGCAGTGTTGGTGGCAGAGCAATGGCATCAGAGACCCCTGGAAACGGTGAGGTGGGCTGTAATGAGGACACTGCTTCCTGGTGTGGTAGTGATGGTGGCCATGGCAGCTGCTCTCTGTGGCCCTCATGTGTCCACAGCTGGTGCCAAGCCACATATGTGCCTCGTGAACACATGCGCAGCCACACGCAGGTGTGCATGTGCACACACTGATGTGCACACACAGACATACGGACATGGAGACAGATGCACACACTGTATGCACACACGTATGTGTGCACGGGCACCTGTGTACACACACAGATGCACCCACAGCATCCCATCTATGCCACACACAGACATACATGGAGACATACACACACAGGTCTGTGCACACACATACGTGTGCACAGGCACCTGTGTACACACACACACACACAGATGCACCCACAGCATCCCATCTATGCCACACACAGACATACATACATGGAGACATGCACACACAGGTCTGTGCACACACATACGCGTGCACAGGCACCTGTGTATACACACACACACACACACACAGATGTACCCATCTGTGCTGCCCTGTTAGGTTTGTGGCCATCTGGGGTATCTTCCTAAAAGCTAGAGCAGGTCTGTTTGAGCAGGAGCAGCAGGGTCTGGGGGACCCCCGAGGGCAGGATAGTCAGGGACCCACAGTTGAGCTGGGCCCACTGAGCCCTGGGTCCTGCTTGGTGTCTCATCCTGGCCAGCAAGCAAGTGTGAGGTCCTGTGGCTTCTGTGGCCTCCAGAGGCCCATGAGGACCAGTGGGCTGGCTGGGAACAGTCCTGGGCTCCTCTTTGGGGGGAACAGAAGAGCGTCTTGTGCTGGAGCCACCAGGGCAGGCCTGAGGAGGCCTGTGTCCCCAGCCTGTCATCACTGTGGCTCGCTTCTCAGGGAGCCTAGGAAGAAGGTACGGCAGGAGCCCGAGGTGCTGACTGCGCCTGGCAGGGCCTGTGGGTGTCGCTTTAGGTGCATCCATTCTCACTGCAGCATTCCAGGGTTTGTCCTTAGACTTGGTCGTGTGAGGGTGAGGACAATGCTCGGGGGGCGTGTTTCAGCCTCTTTTTCCGCCAGGCATCCTGACGTCAAGGCCCAGGAGAGAGGAGTCCGGTGTCTGCTTGAGAAACAGCTCCCCAACGGCGACTGGCCCCAGGTATGCCACCAGGGGCCTGAATGCACAAGGCCCAGCATCAGCCTCCATTGTGCGCAGCTGTTGCCACGTCCCCTTGTTCTGTGTCTTCTTTGGGGAACTTTGGACGCTTGGGAGGTGTCAACTCTGCCAGTGAATGCCAGAGTCGGTGGCAGGTCTGTGGTAGGTTGTTGGGTCCTAAAGTCCAGGTCTTGCTGTTTCTGCAAGTGATGCTCTGGCTAGGGGAGGAGCTGGATGGGAGAAGCCAGTTGGGGGGAAGCCCTTTTGCTCCAGGACAGACCCTCGGGCTCCAGACGACCTGGTGGCCCCTCACTGAGCCTGAAGGGCAGGAGGCGGCCTCTGCTTATCCCTGTGGTGTGGGTGTCATGAGATCATGTCAGGCCAACTACCCTTCCCTGGGATGACGCTCAGTTGGTGGAAGCTGACATGGTTGTGAGGGGCTGGTGACCCCGGCTCAGAGTTTGCTGCCGGGCGAGGAGTCTGAGCTGGGCTGATGGTACCTGACTCACGTGGCATGGACTACCTGCTTTCCCGTGCTCTCGCTTAATCAGCCCTTCCCAGGCTCACCCACGAGCCAGCCAAGCCAGCAGCCAGGCTACTACAGTTCAGGGACTAGCCCTCAGCTGACTGGTGGAGCTTTTGTGTTTATTTGTGTTCTTCAGGAAAACATCTCTGGGGTCTTCAACAAGTCCTGTGCCATCTCCTACACAAGCTACAGGAATGTCTTCCCCATCTGGGCCCTCGGCCGCTTCTCCCAACTGTACCCTGAGAGAGCCCTTGCCAACCACCCCTGAGAGCATGCCTGCCTGCTGGGTGCCGTCTGTGCGGTCCAGTAAGGCCAAGGGATCCTGGTCGGGTCGGGGAGCCCTCCCATAACCCTGTCTCCAGCTCCAGCCCCTCAACCTCTGCCTCACAGATATGAGTCTGGGGACCAGGCTGGAGGCAGGGATGGGGACAGGGTGGGCGGCATAGACCCTTGATTTTTACCATAGGTTCATTTCTGAGAGTAGCTTGTCAGGCTTGGGTGAGGAGGGGGCGCAGGAACCACAGCCCTGAGGAGGCACAGTGGCTTTTGCCGCCTTTGGGCACAGCCTCCCCAGGGGAGTGAGGCTAGCAGGGTTTTTGTAACCAATAGCTGAGTTGGGGGAGGAACAGCTATACCTGTGCGATTCCTACCTGGCACTGTCATGTGGGCTCTGGGTTGGGGTTGGCCCTGGGCAGGCTGCTCCTGCAGCTTCTGTGTGCCAGGCTGAGGGACACTAGGGCGATTCTGACAATGGCATGTACAGTGCGCATCCGTGAACAGCTCAGTGCAGGGGGTGCTCCTGGAGCATCTCGAGGCTATGCAGCAGGGAACCCTATGCCCTGGGTTGTGAGCTCGCCTGCATTTAGGGGGCTGTCAGGGAGCATCCCGCGGTTGTTTAGCAGGGAGCCTCCATACCCCTAGGTCATGAACTCAACTGCGTGGAATGCAGTTTGTGAGGTGCCTGCAGGGTTTATAGTGGCCTTATGGACAGAAATGCACATAGGAGGCACAGTGTAACCAGGGGTGAGGGGGCAGACAGCAGTCATGGTCACTGCCGCAGGGCACTGCTCTGTACAGGGACAGCCAGCACCCAGCCCATCACCACTCCCTGGGCTGGCTGGGCAGGAATGGCACCCTGGGGGCCTGGCATATACCCAGGGCACCCCTACAGCTGCCACCAGTCTCACGCCCAAGCAAGTACTCTGGGCTGGAGTAAGGGCCGGGTGTTGGGGGAGGCTTCTCTGGGTGATCCTCTGAGCTCCCTTCTAGCTTCTGACCCAGCTGGTCTGGCTTGCATGGATGTAGGGCTTAGGATAGGAAGTTCAGGTCCTGGCTATGCCTTTGACTGATACGGATGAGCCATTCACGTGCTCAGGGCCACCGAGACTGTCACCGTTCTCCCTGGCCGTCGGGAGGAGTCACTGAGAACTTCGTCACCACTGCTGCCTTGCCCAGGGCACACCCTATGCCTCCTCATCTGCTCTTCCTCCCCTCCCTGCCGCCTCCTGGGCAGGTGGCAGCCCCTGGCCCCTCCCCCTGGCTGACCGTCCTCCCTCAGGCAGTTGAGATCTGTGTCTGGACACCCTCGGAGCCTGTCATTTCCTGCCTAGAGTCCTTCAGGGCCACCCCTCTGCCTTGGTGCGGGGTCCAGGGCTCTCAACCAGGCTCCTCGCCCTCTGGGATCTCCTGCCGAGCTCCCTTGCCCCATGTGCTGTCACTGACTCTCCTTGGGACTTGCCTGCCTGCTTGGAGCATGCAGGGCCTGGTCGGCCACATGTGCAGGCAGTTGCCTGTAGTGTCAACACTTTACTACACATCTTAAAACTAGGGTTTCGTTTGGCTGAAGGAACTGTGTTGGGACCCTTGGCATCTGTCAGGTTTGCATGCGCTGTTTTTTTTCCTCAGCCAATGTATTCTCCCCACCTGGGGCAGCAACAGGACAGACAGTGAATCCCAGAGTCTGTCTGGAGCAGCGGCTGCTGTCCCTGGGCCTCCTAGCCACGGCCACATCACTGTACAAAATACCAGTTTTCCAGAAATGTAAATCTATCTTTATACAGAAAATATTACTGAAGACACTTTTATGAACAACTACTTTAATAAACAGACATTTGATTCCCTTAGCGGAAGCCTGTCATGCTGTGTTTCTTTCATCCTGGGGAGCAATGGCAGATCTGGGGTTTCTGGCTGTCCTGCCTCACCCACCTGTGGGATGAGCGGGATGCCCAGCCTGGTTCAGGGAACAGGAGTAATGTGAGGAGTTGCAGGGTGTGTCTCCAGTTATCTGAGGAAAATATGTCTCTATTTTAAGAGATAACAGCTAGCGTATTTTAATATCTTTTAAAGCCCGTAAACATATCCAGAAAGATAAATGAGAGACATGTCCACATAGGAGGAACTTTATTTCACTGCATTGTTTTCCTTCACAGTGGCCTTCAAGTCACAGGACACAGTGGTTCCCTGCCACCTTCAGTGTTACTAACACACATAGGACTTCAGTGTCACTGTCCTGCCCTGTCTTCTCCTTTATAAATCACATCCGTGTTCAATCTGTTGTTTAAAGCGAGTGTATTTTTCCTGTCCCATAAAGAGGCCTTGTTTACAATTGGATCATGATGCAGAGGAGTCTGTTCCTCCCCCGTCGGCATCTCTGGGTGCCGGGAGGATGACCTGTCCCAGAGGATTCATCACTGTGACGTGCTCTTGGCAAAGGAAACCACCAGGAAGAGATGGCGGCTGTGCCTGTGCAGCCTCTGTCTGAGAGGATGCTTGCCTCCGCAGCGGACTTAAGCTGACGTCATGCAGAGCATACTTCCCACCACAGCGGACTTAAGCTGAACTGAAAATCAGTGGCAAAGGAGCAAAGGCAATTCAATGGAGAAAGGACAGTCTTCCACAGATGATGCTGAAAATACCAAACTCCATTTGTAAAAAAATGAACCTTGACATACCCTTCACATCTAGACACACTCAAGATAAATCAGAGACCTAAATGTAAAACACAAAACTATAAAACCCCTAGAACATCACATAGGAAATCCAGGCGACCTTGGGTTTTGGCAATGACTCTAGATATGACACCAAAGGCATGATCCATGCAGGAAAACATTGATAGGTTGGGCTTCATTAAAATAATAAATTTCTGGCTCATGCCTGTAGTCCCAGCACTTTGGGGGGCCAACGTGGGAGTGTCACTTGGGCCCAGGAGTTTGAGACCAGCCTGGGTAATACAGTGAAATCTCATCCATACAAAACAATCAAAAGATTAGCCAGGTGTGGTGGTAAGTGCCTGTTGTCCCAGCTACTCAGAACACTGCTTGAGCCTGGGAGGTCGAGGCTGCAGTGAGCTGTGATTGTGCCGCTGCGCTCTAGCTTGCGTGACAGCGGGAGACCCTGCCTCAGTAATATACGTTAATTAATGAGTTTCTGCTCTGCAAAGACTGTCAAGAAAATGCAAAGACAAGTCAGAGACTGGGAGAATATATTTGAAAAAGACAAAGGATCAGTATCCAAAAGAGCTCTTCAAACCCAACAGTAAGAAAATATGGTCAAAAAAATGAGCCAAAGACCTAACAGACACTGTACCAAAGAAGATACACAGTTGTTGAATAAGCATTTGAAAATGTTCCACATCATACGTCATCAGGGGAATGCAGATTAAAACTAGCAGTTTACCCGTTAGAGTGGCCAGAATCTGGGACACTGACGCCGCCAGATGCTGGGAGGATGTGGGGTAACAGGAACTCGGTGGTGGGAATGCAGAATGGTGTGGTCACTTTGTTTTGGGGGTTTTTTAAATTTTTTTTCCCTTCTCTTTTGATAGCTTGGGTAGATACAGCCACTTTGGAAGACAGCTTGGTGGTTCCTTACAAAACTAAACATACTCTCACCATATATACAGCAGTTGCACTCCTTGGTATTTATCCAAAGGAGTTGAAAACTTATGTCCAAACAAGCACCTGCACACAGATGCTGATAGCTGTTTATTCATAGTTGCAACCAAAATGCTTCGGTAGGTGAATGAGTGAATAAACTTTGGGGCAGTCAGTGGAATATGATTCAGCACTAAGAAGAAATGAGCTATCAAGCCGTGAAGAGACATGGAGGACCCTTACATGCATATTACTAAGTGAAAAAGTTGTGCATTTTGGAAAGGCTGCATGCTATGTGATTCCAAATAGATCACATCCTCAAAGGCAAAACTGTGGAGACAGTAAAGGTCAGTGGTAAAAATACTTAAAAAAAAAAAAAAAAGATCAGCAGTTGCTGGAGTTAGGGCCAGTGGAGGGATGGACAGAGTACAGAGGATTTTTAGGACCGTGAAACTACTCTAGCCTGACACTGATGGCGGATACAGGACATTATACATTTGTCCAAGTCAGAGAATGTGGAGCATCTAGAGTGAGCCCCGATGTAAACTGTGGGCTCTGGGCATTGAGAGTGAACCCCAGTGTAAAAAGTGTGGACCTCGGGCATTGAGAGTGAACCCCAGTGTAAAAAGTGTGGGCCCCGGGCATCGAGAGTGAACCCCAGTATAAAGTGTGGGCCCCGGGCATCGAGAGTGAACCCCAGTGTAAAGTGTGGGCCCTGGGCATCGAGAGTGAACCCCAGTGTAAACTGTGGGCCCCGGGCATCGAGAGTGAACCCCAGTGTAAAGTGTGGGCCCCGGGCATCGAGAGTGAACCCCAGTGTAAAGGGTGGGCCTCGGGCATCGAGAAAAACCCTTTGTAAAAAGTAGGCTTTGGGTGATGACGTGTGCATGTAGGTTCATCAGCCGTAACAAATCGGCTGGTCTGGGACTGAGTGGGTGTGCGTGCCTATAGTCCCAGCTACTTGGGAGGCTGAGGCAGGAGGATCTCTTCAGCTCAGGAATTTGAGGCTGCACTGAGCTGTGATCATGCCACTTGCACTCCAGCCTGGGCAGAGCAAGACCCTGTCTCAAAAAAGTACCACTTCAGTGCGGGACGTTGATAATAGGGAAGGCTGTGCGTTTGTTGGGGCAGAGAGTAGGGAAATCTCCAGACCTTCCTTTCAATTTTGCTGAGAACCTAAAACTCCTCTTAAAAAAAAATCTCAAGAAAGATGAAAACACAAGGGAAAGAGAGAATATTTCAAGTTGAATGAGAATGAAAACATGACATTACAATTTGTGGGATGTAGTTAGAGCTTGATGCTCGTACTCCACAGCCACGGGAAATGGACAAAGTACTTGACAGCCACAATTGTCAGCAAGACACACGTGAGGGAAAAATGGAAAATATAAGTAACCTTGTATCTATTTAAGAAATTGATTTAGAAATTTAAAACTTTCCGAGAAGAAATCTAGGCCTAGATAGCTTCACAGGTGAATTCCATCTGGCATGTAGGAAGGAAAGAACAGCTAGAAGATGGTGCGGAACACCTTTCCGGGCCTTTTAAAAGGCCAGTGTTCTAAAGCCAGACCAAGACATGACAAGAAAAGGAGATTCAGATCAGTTTCCCCTGTGAGATAAAAATATTTAATGAGATATTAACAGAGCGAACCCGGCAATATATTAAAAGCATAATGCGTCAAGATCAGAAAGCTGTCAGAACGTTGATAGGTCTGTGGCCAGAGAGCAGGTGATGTCCAGAGAAGGCGTCCTTGGAGTGGGAAGAAGATGGCATTTAAAATGTGATGGGCGGAGCCAGCGCAGGAAAAGCCTTTCAGGGCCCCACTGGCCTCAGCTGGGACGCATCTGTGACTCAACCCCCACTTCTCTCCCTGCCCTGCATCCCGGACGCCCTGTACCCCTCTTCAGTGGCTGTGTCAGGGCCCCCGTTGTCTTGATCTGGGGCGTGAGCCCTGTGGGGCAGCACCAGGCTGGCTGGGGTGCTGTGTAAGGAATGCTGGGGTGTAGAAACTTCCTTTCTCCACAAAGTCTGACTTGAGACCTTCTCTCCTGGAAGCAGCGTTCCCCTAATCAGGCTGTCGGGCTGAATGAAGACTGTTCTCCTGGGGCGTCTGCACCTGAGTGCCTTTGAACATCACGTAGGAGGAAATCCAGGTGACCTTGCATTTGGCAATGACTCTTTAGATATGACACCAAAGGCATGATCCCTGCAGGAAAACATCGACAGGTTGGGCTTCATTAAAATAATAAATTTCTAGCTCATGCCTGTAATCCCACCACTTTGGGGGGCCCACGTGGGAGGGTCACCATCACAGGGCTGGAGGTTACAGGGTGCCCTGTCACAGGGCTGGAGGTGTGGCCGGCCCACTGGTTTGTGTTTTACGTCCCTTCCCACAAGGATGAAATGACCCATCTGTTGTGTTCTGGCTGCTGATAAAACAAGACCCTTGGAGCCAAGAAACAACACTGAGGTGACTGACTCTCCCCAGTAATTGGAAACGGGGGGAGTCAGGGTGGGTTTCAAGACCATCACACTGACCGAGGACAGATGCCTGCCCTAGCAGGACCCCGTGAGCCACAGCCCTGTGCGACAGCCTGAGGAGCCACGCCTTGGTCAGGGGTGTCCGCAGTGAGGTGCAGGCAGGAGCAGTGCAGTTGGGAGCAACTGGTGTCTTAGACACGGGTGCTCGTGGTCCGAGGGGTGGACATGCACTGCTGGACCCTTCTCATGGGGGAGTGAAGTCAGCAGGTGGTCTCCAGCCCAGCCCTCAGGGCCTCCCAGTGCTCCTCGGGGTGTGGGGGGCCATCGTGGGGCTGCCCCAGGCTGGTCTTCTCCCCCTACCCTCACCAGCCCCTCCATCGTCAAGTGTGGGTCCCAAGGTTGGGTCCTAATGAACACCTGCACACCAGATGCCACCCTGAGTACCAGGGCCTACAGGAAGCTGCACTGGGTCCCCCGTATCCTGGGCAGGGCCTGTGGGAAGGGCGGCCCCACATGCCACTCGAGGAAAGGCAGCGTCCCCACCTGGCCTGAGGACTCCACATGGGGTGGATGCCCGACCCTGGCTGGGCCTCCCTCTGGGGAGCTGCTCAGACGCCCCCCTGGAGTGTGGTCCCCACATTCCATACCTGGCTAAGGTCCTTGGCATTCTCGGGCCCCGTCACGGTGCAGGACTGGCTGCCTGTGCACCCCACGGGCTTCTAGCTTCACTGCCTCAACGTGGCCACGAGCTGTCGCCAGGGCGGGCAGGGGTGCCGGGCACCTGGTCACTAGGGCAGCGACATCACAAGGTGCGGAAGGTGGCGGCGGCCACGGAACTCTGGCCTCCGGCTGTTTCTGTGGTGCCCGCGGGCTCTGGGCTCTCAGCTCCATGGGGCTGCAGGAGCCGTGAGGGACAAGGAGGACGTGCGCCTGCCATGGCTGAGGGCGGTGAGCTCATGAGCCGGCTCCTGAGTGAGAATGCCGACCTGAAGAAGCAGGTGCGCCTCCTGAAGGAGAACCAGATGCTGCGGCGGCTGCTCGGCCAGAGCTGCCAGGACAGCGGTGGCCGCGACCTGCTCCCCCAGAGGCCGCCCGCCTACCCCGAAGCCGGTTCCCCCGGGAGCGCAGGTGAGGCGCCGCCCAGCTCAGATGGCCCAAGGGTCTGGCCTGGTGGTTGGGGGCTCACGGGACGCCTGCTCCTCGGGTGTCCCTGGTACAGCAGGTCACGGGTACCTTTCACACCAGGCGGTGCATTCTGCTGTTGTCCTCGGCGAGGCCCCTCCCCTCCAGGCCCGCTGCGGTGAAGCCGGGGTGGTCAGCCGCTTGCAGGTGGACTGGTCAGCTGCTGTCACGGAAGTGCCGCCGTAGGGGTAGAGCAGGCGGCGTGCAGGTTATGGGCTCCAGAGCCCCAGGCAGCTCTTCCAGGCTGGGCCCGGCTGGCACTTCGCTCTGCTGCGTGTGTCTGTTCTCCTGGGGCGGGGGGCTGTCAGACACGCCAGCCACACGAGTCCCACGAGTGCTGTGTCCCGTCCACTCACATCCTTGGCCAGAGTCAGGGCAGCCCCAGGGTGGGAAGGGCCTACCGCGGGGAGGTCAGGGGAGTGGGTGGGGACGGTGGGCGCCTGTCCCTGGTGCGGTGGGAGTGTGGGGTCACGATCCACCCACCACATAGTATTGACTCCAACCTTCTGTGGCTTTTCACTGAAAAAAAAAATAGGGTTTGATCACTTTCTGCAAAGTAGTAGGTTTTATTCTAAAAACGTTGGGAAAAACATTCCCTGTTCCTTCATGTGACTTCGGGTGTGGCTGACAGGTGTGCCCTTGACTTCGTTAGGATGGTGGGCAGTGGACAGAGCCCCTGACCCAGCACTGCCTGGGACTTCCACGGCCAACCTCAGCTTCCCACCAGGCTGGGTGAGGACAGGATGTGGTCAGTCTGCCTGGTCCTGGACGACGGAGCGGGCAGCCTCATCAGTGCCTGTGAACGCTGCTGTCGGGAAGCGCGAGCAATGCCCGGGAGGCTGGCTCTGCCACCCACCGAGGGGAAACTCTGGGACCTGTGCTGGGGCGGTCGCTTCCTGAGTCCTCAGACGCCGGCCACCACCCTCATCTGTGCACCTCTGAGCGGGCACAGCACGCAGGAGGCACTCTCTGCTGCTTGGAGCTCCTGTGTACAAAGCCTGAGAGCGAGCACGTCGGGAAGTAAAGGGGAATCCTTGGCAGCATCTCCACACCTTCGGTCCCTGGAGGGCCTCCTTGCAGGGAGCTGGGAGGGGAGCGCCTCGCCAGAAGGTGTGGGGACAATGTGGCCAGAGGACCCAGCTCCTGGGGGCCCTGCGGTGGGAGGCCCCGGGTTCTGCATCTCCATGAGCGGCCACTGAGCTCCCCCACACTCACCACAGGCCGTTTGCTGGGTGGACCTGTGCTTACGGCGGCACTGCACATGGTTCCGTTCACAGCACTTGTGAGCCCCGGGCACTATGGCTGCAAAGGGGCCCCTAGTCTGCTTGGTGCCTGAGGAACCGCCACAGGCTGCATGCCCCAGCCTTGTTGCCGTCCTCCTCCCCAAGAAGAAATCGCCCTGGGCCGGACCTCAGGGCTGGACAGAGTGCCGGGGCCTCCCCTGGCAGGAGAGGGGCAGATCCTCGACCCTTGCTCAGGCTGTGCAGTCCCTGGAGGGACGTTTGTCAGGGGCTGAGTCAGGTGGCGTCTCCATGGCCACAGCTAGTGCACCTGCCCTTGGGTCACCTTCGCAAACTCAGGTCTAGCTGGACACAGGTCTTGGGAGGAGCCCCAGCCCGAGGCCAGCAGGCCTGCCACAGAGGGCCTTGGAGCCCCCTCGCAGGGTGTGGGGCAGGCTCAGTGTGACCCGGGCTGGCAGTAGGGAGGGGCCTGGACAAGGCCACCTTCTAAACTGTGCCACCTCAGTGGCAGTGCGTGGTGCACCCTTGATGCTCTGGGCCTCAGCGTGTGCTTGGGAATGTGCCTGGGTCTGTGGGACGCTGCGTTCAGCCCCAGCCCTCAGCAGGATGGGGGTCTGGAAGACCACCACTGAGCTCCCGCAAAAAAGGAGTTTATAAACAAGGGAACCACCACACAGCAATGTTTGCGTGCTGCCAAGAGGTCCTTCGTGTCTGTTCAAAATCGGATGAGCACTTTAAAAACCTGTTTTTCTTACCGATTCAACAATGTGCTCACAGTAAACTTACAAACACCACGGAGGACACAGCGTTGAAGGCTCAGGCCACGCCTCCGGACCCACTCCCTAAAGGCAGGCACAATCAACGTTTTCTTGGGTTTTCTCAGGAAGTTTGATGGAGGCCCGTGTGTCTCTGTATCTTTTTGGTCCACCTAAACAGGACTGTGCTGTTTCCCAGCTTGGCTTTCGCCCTGAAACCGCCCGTTTCTCTGTCATTCCCCATCAGTCCTCAGCTGCAGATCTCCCCGGCACACGCAAACACTGGCTCCTTCTGTGGGGGCCCCAGGGAGGCAGCACCATTCCCAGTGTCTGTGACCGAGCATGCCGTGGCTGTGAGCGGCCTGCACAGGCACTTGGTCACCTTGGGTAGGGGATCCCACACGTGGGTCCTCGGGTCAAAGGCTGTGTGCATTTGAGATGTTGAAAGAGACACTCAGACACTCTCCTGAAAGGCCCCTACACCCCACAATGGAGGAGGCAGATGCCACGCTGGCATTGTTCCAGCACACCCCCCCACAAATGGTGATCT
>PVKV010006766.1:0-44978 GCA_004027835.1 Alouatta palliata
AGCAATTCTCCTGCCTCAGCCTCCTGAGTAGCTGGGACTACAGGCGCACGCCACCACGCCCAGCTAATTTTTGTATTTTTAGTAGAGACGGGGTTTCACCACGTTGACCAGGATGGTCTCGATCTCTTGACCTCGTGATCCACCCACCTCGGCCTCCCAAAGTGCTGGGATTACAGGCGTGAGCCACCGCGCCCGGCCTCGAATTTCTTTTATCTCAGATGTAACTTACAATCACATTTTAGGGAGACTAGAGGTAGAGGCAAGATTAGCTTCAATACTCAAGTATTTTATGATCCTAAGTTTTTGTATGTGTTGGATTTGGTTTTCTGTAATAATTCCTATTGCTCAGGCCTTTATTGCAGCTAGGATGACAGGGAATACACCTCATATCAGAAACAGGTCATGTTGGTGTCATCCTGGTGGATGGGCAATTAACTTACATGTTTGAGAAGAAAATATCTGTGCACATAGTCCCCCGATAAGCTTGTAGTTCAGATAAGTAACACACATGTTTCTTCAATAATAAGCACCTATTCAACGAGCCTGTGTGTGTAACCCTAGGGCATTTTTTATCTCTGACAACGGTAAGCTAAAGGAGTTCAATTTTGTGGTATGAATTTATGTGCCATGAATTTAACTGAGTAATTATTCATGCTGGTTTTTTTCTCTGTCAGAAGCCATGCAAATGCCCCAGCTTTATGATGTAATTTTATGATGAAATTAGACTTGGACACCTCAAAGTTGTGTAATTAATTATATTCAGCTTCAATAAAGATTACTAATTGATTCAAGCCACCAGCAGGACACCTGGAAGTGTCAGTTACACATGATGAGTGGCCTCATGGGACCTAAGTATGATAGCTAATTAGATTTCCACGTTTTTCAAAAATTAAATTCTGTTTGGCTAGGGTCAGAGAGTTTACATTGAGTTCCCAGTTGAATGTTTAATGCTCAGCTTTAAGTTAATATTCATTAAAAGACTTAGTATTATAGAACTAAAAATAATTAACAGCTAAAATGTGTTAAGTATATTTCTGAACCTCAGTAATAAGGAAAAACCATAATTGTGTGACCTTTTAATTTCATCTTAGAGCATTTTATAACAAGGCTGCATAGGGGTCATGCAACTATTTGAGGAACTATAACTTGGTTTGACTCATTCCCTGTTCATAACTGATTAAAGGCCAGGTATCTTACCAAGTCAGAGGTTAACTCAGAGAGAATTGATAACATCAGGCTTTGCTAAGTGGTTCTGATATTGTAGACATTTGGAGGCTATGGGCAGCAGAGGGTTGGAAAGAAAACATCATAGAGCACATGGGGCTTTGTAATGGCGACAAAATTTTGAAAATCAGAATGAAGAAGGAAGAGGCATCCAAGAGGAGTTACAACATGAGAAGTGGCATGGAGGCAGGGTGTGAGATATGCACATTGCATCTCCATATGTCTTATTCCTCCATGATTTTGAGCTTACACTAGGAGCTCAAATCTGAGTGAAAAGCACAGAGAAGAAAATATGTAGCACAAGCAAAGATCTCTTATGCAATGCCTTGCCCAGCCATGGATGGAAGTGGAGACTTGTGACAGAGGGTCACAATGTTATGTCAGCACTTTGGTTTCTCATTCAAGAAAATGAGTTTCTTTTTTTCTTACTTCTGTATTCTTTTATGACTACAGAAGGATTTACTATCCTTATTAAAGAAACTTGCAAAGTAGAAATAATTTACCTAAAATGAAAAGAAACAAAAGTGTATTCATTATCTCTTGCTGCATAACAAATTGCCTCAAAACTTACAGGCTTAACCACACACATTTATTCTCTCGTGGATTCTGTGGGTCAGGAGACCCAGCATGGCTGAGCTGGGTCCTCTGTTTCAGGGTCGTTTGCAAGGCTGCAATCAAATTGACAGGTGTGGCTCCAGTCTCATCTGAAAGTTCAACTGTGGAGGATCCCATCTATGCTCACTTACATGGCAGTTGGCAGGACTCAGTTCCCTGCAGCTTTGGGCTAAAGATCTTAGTTCCTTGCTGGCTGTTGGCTGAAGGTGGTCTTCAGTTCTTTGGCAGGTGGAATGCTCCAATATGGTGGCTTGTTTAATCAAAGAATGCAAGCTAAGAAGGCAAGAGAGACTGCAGCAAGACACAGAGTCCTAGAAAGAAAAAGTCCAGGTGATTTTTTAACATAATTGTGGAATTTGCCTTCTATTACATTTGCCTTATTTTGCTCCTTAGAATCAAATCACTAGTTTCAGTTCGCACTCAAGGGAAAGGAGTTACATGAAGGATAATGAGTATGTGTAACCCTCACAAGTACCAACAGGCATGAGTACCATGAATATCTTTGGGGACTATCTGAGGATGTGCCAAACACAAAAAATGACCCTGGTAAGATGAATCTCCTCATATCTGCTGATAAAATTATAAGTACATACAACTTTTTTGGAAAGCTATTTGGCAATATGTGCCCAAATAGTAAATGTGAGTACTTTATCATCCAAACATTCTAATACCGGGATTATCTTAAAGAAATAGCCATACACAGTAAAATTTGACAACAGAGATCTTCATTAGGGCCTGGTTTGGGGAAATTAAGCAAAGGAAGCCACATAACTGACTTCTACTAAAGTACTAAGTAAGTAAAACAATGTATTAATTTAAGGATGTTAAATAGTAATTGAAAATAAACATTATTCACTTAATGATATATCCTAGGGAAGATTACACAACAGAACATATAAGCCTTCCTCAGTCTCATAAATGACCTCTAGCTTATTTATGACAACAGTAAAATAAATGTTAATTTGACTGTTGTTAATAGTGTTGGGCTAAGTAATTACGTAATAGGCATACAGTCCACCTGTTAGTTTTGACTTAATAATTTCATTGCTTAACTGTTGGGTTAAATCATTATTTAATATCTGTACATTCCAACTGTTAATTTGACTGTATAGATATTACATAATGATTTAACCCAACACTTAAATAATGAAATATTTTCGTTGTTCCCAGCCTTCAGCTTTTACAAACACCCTTGTAGGTAACTTTTCTGTGGAGTATAAATCTCTAATTATGGAAATTGTTTGGGAAAAGTTATGTATTTTGAGTAGTATAACTATACTGAGTGTATCATAATATCACATGCATCTGCATAGAGCAGGGTGAGGGCAAACACCTATGTGTGATGGCAGTTTGAGACTGTGTTTCCTTCCCAGCTCAGCTGGATTCCTGAAGGAAGACTGAAGGGAAAGCAATAATCCCCTTATGCAGTGCTTTGTCCCAGCTGTGGATGGACGGAGGGACCTGGGACAGAGGATCACAACGTCATGCTAGCATCTTAGTTTCTTATTCATGACTACAAAAGGACGCACTAGGTTTATTAACAAAACTTACAACGGTGAAATAATTTACCTGAAATGAAATGTTAAAAGGCACATTTATCATCCGTTTTTGAAGGGAGGCTGTGCCGGAGGAAGCAAACTCATCTAAGCAGGCAAGAGTCACCCATGGAACGTGAGTGTTTCTGCACAAAGTGAAGAGGGCGTCTTGTTGCTGCCTAGATTTTTTTGTGAGACATGATGTCTGCTGACCCACAGTGGAGCCATTAAGTGTTAAGAAAAGGCTCACAGGAGAAAGATGTAGCCTTCTAGGCAGGAATGGGCAACAATGAATCATCAAGATCCCAATGGTGCCTAAGCAGTGTGAGGGATGGTTGCTTTAGGGTTCTGGAGCCTGTGTAGAAGGCAGAAACAGTAGGCGGGCATGGAGGACCACTTTGTGAGGTTAGAGGAATGCTGACACAGTGTATCCAGGTGCGAAGCATACTGACAATTCACACCAATCTCTCCAGGGAATCCCAGATGCCATGGGAGTTACACAAGCCAGCCCTGAAACAAGTAAACCTGTATGCCAACCCCCAACTCCACCCCAACCCCAGTTTCACACATACCAGCTGCTTCGGCTCCTCTAACAAATAGGAGAAGATTGCAAATGCCCCTTACCTCCTCCATTAGCCTGCTGACCAAAGCACATGCACAGGACGGGCCAAGAGAGGGTTACAGAGAGGAGACCTGTCCCTCCACACAGACATGCACTTGTATTTGCAATCAATATTTCCGGAAGAATAAAAAAGAAACTGGCTTTACTGAATGAGCAGGATGCACTGAAACAGGTAGGTGGACAGTTATTTTTTTCTCTCCATTGTTACAAAAGCTCTTCCGTTCACACGCACAGAAAGAAGTCTCCGCAGGTCACTTTCACACATGAGAGCAATCTCATTTTGATTGTTAAAAAGGTCACTCAAAGCATTAATGGAAACTTCAAATTTTTAACCAAGTTCAATATGTCCTTGTGTCCCTGTGCAAGCCTCATCCAGACTTAGGAGCCTTGATTGGGTGAGTAAGGGCTATGACAGGATCATGCAAACACACACACACACACACACACACACACGCACGTATACATCTGTGTGCATGTGTATATGTATGTATAGAAATGTATGTGTATATGTATGTACACATGAAGGCCCACATCAGATGTATGTAGAGACATATAGATACAGATACAGATGCATGTATCTTGACTGTTTTGTTTTATTTACATTTCCAGCTCTTCCACCTCTTACAAGCTGCTATTTCAGGCCCCAGTAGGGTTGGAAGCCATGGAGAGGAGGCAGGAAAGATCTTACCAGGCTGTGACCTGGCATTGAGTCCTCTAGCCTTGGCAAATGTCACTCCCTTTTTGGTGGATGTCTTGTGGGTTTCTCAGAGTCTTTTACTGAGGACCTCTATCCATGTCTTTCTTGACATGAGACAGGCCTCTATTCCCTAGGTATTGCACAACCCACCACTGTGCTGGATCCCACTGAGGCAGGAGAACAGGGTGTGGAGGCCAGAAACCTAAGGCCACCCTGACTTCCTATAACTAAATCAAAAGGAAAACCCCAACTTCCCACACCTAAGTAACAGAAGGACTGGAAGCTACTTCCTTTGCAATCCACCCCCATCTCCGCTTGGAAAAGGGGCCTTACTTTCTTCAACCAATTAGACATTTGTATTGGAGGGTAACTTTGGAACTTCAGCCTCTGATTAGTTACTTTCCATAGCCAATCAGATGCTTGCATAGAGTGTAACCTTCGTAACTTCACTTCAGCCTCTGATTGGCTGCGGAAAGCAAGCAATCATCCTGATTGCAGGACGCTACTTCATTTACACCGGATGTGCACCAAGTAACCAATGGGGTACCCACTGATATTTAAATCCCAGAAAATACCATAAAGGTGCTCTTGAGCCCCTGTGCTCAGGCCAGCTCGTACCCTGTGGAGTGTACTTTCATTTTCAGTAAATCTCTGCTTTTGTGGCTTCATTCTTTCCTTGCTTTGTTTGTGCATATTGTCCAATTCCTGATTCAAAATGCCAAGAATGTGGACACCCTCCACTGGTAACACCACCACCCCTGCCTCCTCCACCAGGCAGTCTCCCTAGACATAGCTCTTCCAGAGGACTTCAGCTTCTCCAACCCAGGAGTCCTCTAGTCCTTGGAAAGGTCTCTCACCTGTGCCCCAGCATGTGGGAGAGCAGTCTCCTCCCTGGACAGCGCTGGCTCCCTCGCTCCTCCTGCTTCAGGCACACACTTTAACCTTTGCTCTTATATTTCTCAGGCATGTTTCAGACCATAGTCTCCTCTGTCCCTCAAACTTCAGGGAATGCAAATAAAGCTTGAGTAGCCCTGAAGCCAAAGCCTCTCACTTAAGGTGAGAGGCAGTCACTCATTTGCCTCTCGTTGTGACAAGCAGGGAGGTTGGTACTGGCAACATTCTGACAGCTCTCTCCAACTCCCAGCTTGCCCAGCTCAGCTCTTCCAGGCTGGAGGCTGGTGTTGGTCTGTCTTGGCAGATTCGATTTTACGGTCTATCTGCATGTCCTTCATGGGAGAGCTCACTCCTGGCTTTATGCGGGAGGCAAACTACTCCTGTGGTACTGCTCTCAGCTTAGGGCCTCTGCTAAAATGGACAAAACCTCTATTTTAGCATCCTATTCACCACTAATATCTTATTCACAACTTTCAGGGAGGAGTGGGGGTGTCAAGACTCAGAGTGAAATATATTTTACGCTATATTATGTGCTATTAGGTTTTTTTTTTTAAATCCATGGACTACTTATCTTTCAATAAAACAAAGAAAAATCTGTTTTATAAAGAATAAACTTTATTTTACAAGGAAAAATGCTTTGGATGCAATTGTACTTTTAAAAATTTATTTTAAAACAAAAAATTTTTGAAAACATAAATGTAAACAAATTTTAATATACATACAACTGTATTTGCTAGTTAAAAACAAATGCATAAAATACTAGAAAGAAACAATCTATGAGGTTCAGGTTATAATTTTTTAATCATATTTGGTGCAGATAGGTTTCATAATGCAATAGTTTATTTTCCTATGTTTTTACTTATAGAAATTTCTACATTTTATTCAATGTAATTTTATTTTTTCATAACTAGAAAATACAGGTTAGAAAATATCCATGGCCTGAGACAGATCTCAGACTGCTATTATAACGCAAGGGACAAATCAGAATCTTTAGGGCAGAGTCAGTCACCCAAGATCAACTTCATTCTGAAATGATTATGTGTGACAAGATGGCACCCTCTCCCACTGGGCCTGGAGGCAGGTGTCTGCTCCTCTCTGCCATGACAGAGCTTTGGTGAAGTCCACGTGGGGCATCTATCTAAATCCCCTTGGGTCCTGCATGGCTGCCCTAGGTACAAATCATGAACAGAGTTACATCTCATTCAGTGCCGACCTTTTTCAGTCTGGGAACTTGGTTCACACGATAAAGAGCAAGGCTTTGGTAAAATTCCATTTAACCTGTGCTTGCCGAATCGTTGAGTAGCAAAAATACCAAACCTGGTCTGGAAAGAATTTTTTTTATCGTTACATAATATTTGCACATATTGATGGGCATATATGATATTTTGTTACATGCATAGAACGTGTGATGATTCAGTCAGGGTATCATCTCAAGTATTTATCGTTTCTATGCGTTGGGAACTTTTTAAGTCCTCTCTTCTAGCTATTTTGAAATATGCAATATCATGTTAACTATCATCACCCTACTCTGCTATCTATCATTAGAACTCATTCCTTCTGTTTTATTTTTGAGACGGAGTTTTGCTCTGTCACCAGGCTGGAGTGCAGTGGCGAGATCTTGGCTCACTGCAACCTCTGCCTCCCGGATTCAAGCGATTCTCCTGCCTCAGCCTCCTGGGTAGCTGGGACTACAGGTGTGTGCCACCACGCCCAGCTAATTTTTCTATTTTTAGTAGAGACAGGGTTTCACCATGTTGGCAAGGATGGTCTTGACCTCTTGACCTCATGATCCACACACCTTGGCCTCCCAGAGTGCTGGGATTACAGGTGTGAGCCACTGCGCCCGGCCCAGAACTCATTCCTTCTGTCTAACTATGTTTGTACCTATTAATCAGCCTTTCTTCATCTCCCTCTGCCACCCACACTCCCTTCCCAGCCTCTGGTACCTATTATTCTATTCTTTACCCCTGTGAGGACCAATTTTTTAGTTCCCATATTTGAGTGAGAATGGGTGATATTTGTCTTTCTGTGTCTGGCTTCTTTTACTTAACATAATAATCTACAGCTCTATCCATGTTGCTGCAAATGACATTTCATTCTTCTTTATGGCCAGATAATATTCTATTTCATATATATATAGGTATATATATGTATATATACACACACACACACACATACATGCACATACACACTGTGAAGATGTGATTTTATATATATATATATACACACACACACACACAGACACTGTGAAGATGTGATTTTATATATATATATGTATATACACACATACACACACACAAATATATATCTATATATACATATATCACATTTTTCTTTATCCACCATCTGTTGATGGACACGTAGGTTGATTCCATATCTTTGCTGTTGTGAACAGTGCTACAATAAATATGGGAGCGCAGGTATTCCTTTGATATGCTGATTTACTTTCTGGGAAGGAACTCTTTTTTTATATATATATATATACTTTAAGTTCTGAGGTACATGTGTAGATCTTGCAGGATTGTTGCACAGGTACCTACATGCCAAGGTGGTTTGCTGCCTCTATCCCCCCATCACCTACCTCAGACATTTCTTCCAATGTTATCCTTCCCCAACCTCCCCACTCCCCACTATCCCTCCCCTAGCCCCCCACCCCCCAACAGATCTCAGTGTGTGATGTTCTCCTCCCTGTGTCCATGTGTTCTCATTGTTCGATACCCACCTATAAGTGAGAACACGTGGTGTTTGGTTTTCTGTTCTTGTGTCAGTTTGCTGAGAATGATGGTTTCCAGATTCATCCATGTCCTTACAAAGAACATAAACTCATCTTTTTTATGGTTGTACAGTATTCCATGGTGTATATGTGCCACATTTTCTTTATCCAGTCTATCACTGATGGGCATTTGGGTTGCTTCCAGGTCTTTGCTATTGTAAACAGTGCCGCAATGAACATACGTGTGCTTGTGTCTTTATAATAGAGCAATTTATTATCTTTTGGGTATATACCCAGTAATGGGATTGCTGAGTCAAATGGTATTTCTATTTCTGAATCCTTGAGGAATCGCCACACTGTATTCCATGATGGTGGAACTAATTTATACTCCCACCAATAGTGTGTAAAAGTGTGGAAGGAATGTTTTTATATAAAGTTATTTGTAACTTTCTTCTTGGAAGAAATTAGAATTTCTGATAAAATTGCTGAGCAATTTTCTAATAAACTTTCATAGGACTAAGAATTTTCTACTCTTACAGCAAATTCTTTGAAATGAAGATATAAAGCTCATAACTGATGTGTTTAGGAAGTATTTTTAACAAGCTTTAATCTTTCTGTAAGGGTCCCGCTGAATCGTGTCTATGCAATGTGCTTTCAATTCAGAGAAGAATGGGTGTACCCATCTGCTGTACCAACAGAATCAAACTCCATTTTAGTTGAGAAACACAATCAGTTATTTAGTAACTGAGGAACAAGAACTACAGAGAGAGAAGAGAACAAGGGGAAATGTTAGGAAAGGGAAAGGGAAGGAGCAAATTATTACAGCTCCCAGGAAGCCCTTGGATCCACTTGTTTGCAGAGGTTTATAAACCTTCCTGAGGGCACAGGATGGTGGGAACGCAGTGAGGAAGGAGAAGTGAGAAATGAGAGAAGTGCCCAGAGTCACCCCTCATTGGGCTCTAGCGACCTGGAAGGACCAGGGCTTTTACTCTGCTCCGGGATGGAGAAGAAACTGCAGAGGGACAAGTGTGGAAACAGGGAGAGCACCTAGGAGACTGAGTCTCAGAGAAGCAATCCCAGCGAGAGGGGACAGAGGCTGGACCACAGCATGGAAGCAGGGAGATGGGGCAGCTCATGCTGGATTTTGAAGGGAGGAACACCAGCCCATATAATTAGCAATCAGGAGCAACCAGGGCAAGTACAGCTGAAGGCAGACACTTTACTTCCAGAATGTCAAGGTCTCTTTGTTGTGATAGCAATCAGCCCTTCCAGCAAACTAGATTGTGCTTTATCATAACAGCCTTATAAAACACTGTGCTGCTTCTTTGCTTTGCTTGGTTTTACGTGAGTGTTTTGTTTTCACGTAAAACCAAATGTGGAACTCTATTTCAAGAACTCTTTTGTCATTAGCCCTGGTATAATGTTCTTCTCTTTCTTAGTAAGGTTTCAAATCACTTTTTAGAGCAATAATAGCAATAGTAACAATAATCGCTAACAAAATTGTGGGCCAAGTTCTCTTCCAAGTAGTGCCAGTCACCAGGAGGCAGGTACCACTGTCACTCCCATCTTACAAAGAGGAATTGGGCAGAGAGCGTTGCACAACTTGCATAGGTGCCAGATCTATGAATGGAGGTCTAGGGATCAAAGATAGTCCTCAAATCTTAAGCCCTGCGCTCTTGACCACCAGGCCCTGCTGCTTCCCAACACAAGCCTGCCTATGTTTGTATCCTTGCAATTTTGAAAGAGGGCAAATTATAAACTCAAAAAGTATAAACAAGTTCTAATTTAAACACGGTAAGGGAAAGCTTGATAGACACAACTACAATGTGAATTTCAGTCTTCAATCTGTTTCTGAAAATATTTCTTTTTCAAATGCCACTTTCATTTTTTTGCTGTGTATCCTCATCACATTCAAAATTTAAAGGCTTTAGCACGCCCAGGTCCTTTTCTGATGTAACAGTAGCCACCAGAATCTGCTTGAACAGCATTAACAGCTTCTGTAAGCCTAGCCCTTTGGAAGGTAATGGGGATTGTTACCTGCATTTTGGGGTCAGGGTCTAAGAAAGACAGTGTAGTTCCATCTTTATGGTGTAGTCACCTAGAGCTTAAATTTCACACCTTCGCACCCAGGGGCCTAGTCCCCTAACAGAAAGCTGGGCCTCACATGGGCAAGGCAGATGGCTGATGGCAGGGTTTCAGACACCAGCATGGCTGTTTAGAGCAATACATTTGCTATGAGGCCAGCTGTTACCCATGCATGGTGCTGTGGGGTTAAAATCAAACCAAACAAACAAAACTAGGAAGAACAACCTTGGATGTTGAAGTCAAACAGATCTGCATTTAAATCCTAGATTTAATACTTAATACCTGGGTCACTTTGCAAATTATCCTTCCCGAGCCTGCCTATGCAATGAAGATAGGAACAATCTCTGCCTCTTAGGTTTGGTGACAGGTGCGCTTGAAGGTCTGTTGTCAACTCAGGTCCACCACCTCTTTCTTCCAAGGCCAGAAACTGTATCCCAGAATCACCGTCCCTGTGTAGTCCCATGTCCCTATTCAATGAGGAATGCACACTACTGCCAGAGGCCCTCACAGACTCTGGGATCAACCTTATTAATGGCAGGCCTGAGAAAACACCCAGAAATGATATCTATTATTCATAGAGTAATTACATAGTGCCTGCCATTGTTACAAGACTTTTTTACATGTATGTTAATTATAACAATGATCCTATGCAGCAGCTACTGTCAGCCCCGTCTTTTCAGATAAAGAAAGTGAAGCATAGACACCCTGAATGAAAAAGTTGTCCAGGGCCACACTGCTAGTAAGTGGTAGAGTGAGTCCTTGCATCTAGACAGTCTGTTTTGGATCTTGACTTTGTACAGCTGTCTCTGTAAATATTGGATTTGCTTTCCGGTAAAGTAAAAAGACACATAAACAGTTGATTCAAAAGGAAGGTGGTAGATCCAACAATGAAGACATGAAGATGTGAACACAAGGACTCAGAGGAAAAACACCTTCCTTAAATTGGTGGGTGAGAAGAGACTTTCTGCAGGAGCCAAATATCAGGAATTCTTAAGCACTAGCGCACGTGTGAACCACCCGAGGTATACGTAAGATCACGTCACTGTCCGCTTACGCCCTCTAATGATCTCCCATTGCAAGCAGCATACAAACTCAACTCACCCTTCCAGATCCAGCCTTCCCTGCCTCTCTGATCTCATCATCGCCCACTCCTCTCTTGTCCACTAGCCGGCTGTCTCTCCCGCCTTCTCTGTGCCTTGGACCTGCCAACCTCCTTCCAGTCTCAGGTCCTTTGCATGTACTGCTCCTCTTCCCTCATAATCGCCCCCTTCTCCCTGTCCTCCACAACTGAGCCATCTTCAAAGCAGCCTCCCGCTCTCTCTAGTTGATACAGCTCCACTGCAAGTCACTCTTTATCACAGTCCCCTATTTATCACCTTCAAAGCGCTTCTTAGTACCTGAAATTACCAATCCATCATTTCTGCATCCGTCTGTCTGTATGTTTGTCTGTCACTTGTCTCCCCCAACTGAACTGTAAGCTGCTGGGGACAAGGCTGTGTCTGTGCAGCTATATCCCAGAGTCCAGGTCGGGCCCTCTGTCAGTATCAGGTAGATTGCCTGGGAGCTTCTAAAGGAGGATCTCCAACTGCTCAGGGAAGACTTCCTGGGGGAAGGAAGACTGGTGTCGGGACCAAGTGACATAAATGTAGGAAAGAGAAAGAAAATTTATATGGAAGTGGGGGGTTGGCCCTTTTTTCCCTCTAAAACAGCAATTCAAATTAAAAAATAAAATAAAGGACGCACATCACTGTGAGGTTCTCTGAAGTGCTAGAATGGAAGAGTATCAGACAAGGAGCCCAGAAGCCTGTGTTCTCGCCCCGCCTCTTCAACTGATTTATTGCAAGACTTTGGGTAACCTCTGTCCCCTCTGGACTGCAGTTTGCTCATCTGAGAAATGAGCGGCTGGGGTTGTACTGGTGCCTCAACCACCCCTCAGCGCTCAGATTCCAGAAGGATACATTTTCCGCATCCTTGCCCAGTCACTGCCTCTAGCCAGGAACACACACATTCAGCTCCATCACCATGAAACAGATGTGTCAGCGACAGTAGGATTTGTTTATTCTGAGCCTCCACCTGATCCCTCCAGTAGGCTCTAGGCTTCCTCGCTAGAATGTGGTCATTAACTCCCGAGGACCACCAGGTGGCGCCGCTCCCCAAGGCACTGTGCATCCTCCAGAAGGTCGTTTGAATGCCCTTGGAGCTTGATGACAGGTGAAGAAATAACCCAGACCGATGTTTGGTAAATTGGGGTGCTGGCTCTCAGGGATGAGAAGCAATTGCTACATAACCAGATGTAGAGAAAACAGAAACGTGGGAAAAGCTGAGAAGAGCAGCCTCCTCCCCGGGTTTGTACAGCCAGACCTGAGGGGGAGGAAGGGGGTGGGGACTGTGTTTCTCACTGGGTGCTCATTCCTGCCCCGTGGTCCCCACGTCCCCAGCCGTGGCCCTTGACCCCACTGTCACCTCGTGCAGCCGCCTCCCACAGCTGTGAACTCGAGGCCACGAGGATTTTGCAATCCGCATTTTTGGAGAAAACACGAGGCAGTTGTTGCTCTGATCCAGGGTTTCTGGCCCGCGGGCCCTGCAGCTGTCTCTACAAGAGGCACACTCAGGCAGGGGCTGGAGAGAGGAATAAGCGGGGACAGTCTCACTTGACGTTTGTTCTCACTCTCTGACAAAGTCAGCAAACATCCACTGAACCCTTCATTTGTGCCATGCACCCTGTGCCTCAGACAGAGCTGACGCAGCCTTCAGGAATTCGCTGACCCTCAGGGAGACAGCTAGGTACATAAAAAGGGGTGACTGGGCTCTCTGCAGGTGATGGGACAGAGGCCAAGGAGGGTCCACGAGGCTAGAGTGGCTCAGTCTAATTCCCATGGAGACTCGGGCGGGTCAGGAAAGGCTCATAGAGCAATTGACACATGAGCCAAGACTTGCAGGAGGACCCTAGGAGGGTGAGGGCTACATCCACGTAGGAGGGCAGTGGGAGAAAGACATGACCATGAGAGAGTCGGCATCTGGAGGGTTGAATGTATATTGGGGTAGCTGGGACTTGGATTTTAAACGAAGAATTAGATCGAACAGAGGCAGGGAGGAGCTGGGAAGGTAAGAAGCGTGCAGACCGAGTGTATGGAGTGATCAGGAGCACTGCATTACCCAATGGCAGTCATCTGGTTATCGTAGGGCTTTCAGCAGGAGAAGAAAGTGATCAGACAGCTTAGGAGAGTCAAGTGGCCACACCATGATGCACAGACAGGATGGGAGGCTGCCTGGGATCAGACCAGAGGCAGACTCACAGGTAGGAGCTTTGCCAGAATTCGATGCAGCCCGACTTAGGGCCATGGCCACAGGACAGAAAGGAGGAAGCAGAGGAGGACACCACCTGGCAGCAACATCAACAGAGGAAAATAAGCCCCACTAGTGGTAAAAATTATTTTTTTATAAAGCCACAGGAGAGAAATCCTCAAGATGTAATTTATGTGTAAATCAGTTTATATTTTCACTGGCTAACAGTCAAGGATATTTGAAGATCTTGTCTTCCTCTTTCTTTGTTGACTGATTTTTTTCCCGATGAAATTGTTTGAAAATCCCAAGTTTAATATGACTCGAGATTGTCCCAACTTCAGCTGTTTGCACAGTGTCATTTCCTATTTCTCAGGAGTAGCTGGCTTCAATGAAGCATCCAAAACAAACAGATGAGATGAAGCCAGAATCAAAAGGCAGAAAAAATGTGATTATGAAGCAGCGTGGGTCGTGGGACCAGATTCCCTTCACAGTTGTTTTTACTTACTGTTTGCATCAATTCTCCAAGCGGCGTACATCGTCCCTGTCCCCGCCCACGCTCACTCTAACCAGAGACACAGCTCAGACTCAGGGAGACAAGCCAGTCACTGGCCACTTAAGAAAGGCTCCTTCCAAGTTCCATTGCTCTGCGTCTGCTGAATCCCTCTAACGTTTTACACAGGCCACAGCGGCTCCTCCAACTAGCAGAGTCCTCCCGGGAGAGAAAGAAGTTCCTATCTGAAGAACAGGATTGCAAAGCCCCTCTCTCTGCAGCTCCATCACATGTGGCCATGTCCACAGCTCAGGAAGGGCCAAAGAGCTGAGCCTGGCCCTGAACACAGGGCTGTGTTCTTGGTAAGATCCCAGGGGTGTTGATGGACAAAATGCCAAAACTACATGACAGAAAAGGAGAATATATTCTTTGAAAGGCCTGATTAAGGAGCTAGTTTGAACTCCAGTGAGGATCCCTGTGATGGCCTGGAAGTCAAGACTGTTGGCTGATAGTCCCAAATATATTGCCAACCTGCGATGCAAACTACAACCAGTTATTTAAATTATCTGAGCCTCAGGACTTCCATTCCCATTCTCCACCACTATAAATGAAAGGGATTAATAGGATGGTCTCGAAGTTCCTTCCAGCTACGGCAGGCTTCTCTGATTCCATCTAGAATATTTTTACCTGTGGATTCAGTGTGGTTGTTGGGGTAAGGACAGAAGATTCAAACCAGAAAACAATCAGCCCTGCCCACAAGGCATCCATAGCCCAGGAAGGAAAATGTGCAGACAGACAGCAGGTGCGCCACAGATGCGATGATCTGCAGGCCCTGCTTTGAAGGATTAGGGGGTTTCTGACTCACTCCAGGCAAGACACAGCAGGCATAGGAAACCGTGAGTGCAGTGACAGGGAGACGGGGAAGAGTCCAGTGTCTGAAAACTGAGAGATTATTCACTCAGGCCATGAGGGGGAAAGGGGAGGTGAGGTGGCAATCACACCTGAAATTTTAGGCAGAGTCAGGATCCTGGAGGACTGTGACTGTCATACAAGTAAGTTTAGCACCAACACTCAGTCTCACCGGAAGGGAGCTCTGCCTCCATCCGCGTATGGCCTTCTCTCCCCTTCTTTTGTAAGGATACTTGGCATTGGATTCAGACCCCACCTTAATCCAGGATGATCTCATCTCGAGATCTTTAGCATAAGCACAATGACAATGACTCTTTTTCTAAACAAGGTCTCGTGTGCGGGTTCAGATGGACATCTTTTATGGGGAGAACCATTTGCAATAGTTAATACTGAGTGTCAACTTGATTGGCTTGAAGGACACCAAGTATTGTTCCTGAGTGTGTCTGTGAGGGTGTTGCCAAAGGAGATTAGCATTTGAATCAGTGGGCTGGGAAAAGCAGACCCACCCTCCGTCTGGGTGGGCACCATCTAATCAGCTGCCAGCACGGCCAGAATGTAGGCAGGCAGAAATATGTGCAAAGACAGACTTGCCCAGCTTCTCAGTCTAAATCTTTCTCCTGTGCTGGCTGTTTCCTGCCCTTAAACATCAGACTCCAAGTTGCTCAGTTTTGTAACTCGTACTGGCTGCCCTTGCTCCTCAACCTACAGATGACCTATTGTGAGACCTTGTGACTGTGTCAGTAAATACTGAATAAACTCCCCTTTATATAGATAGTTAGATAGATATTTTCCATTAGTTCTATCCCTCTAGAGAACCCTGACTCATACAAATTTCGGTAGCAGGAGTGGTTCTAGAGGAACAGAATATTAAGGATGGAGTTCTTTTATTGTTTTTGGGGTTTCTGGAGTTGGTTGCTTAGTATGATTAGAGCCAAAAGTGCTAGGGACTCTACTTCTAATAGTATGGAGAATCCTGATAGTCCTTGGCGTAAACTGTTTAGACAGTTACGCAAAATAAACGCATTTGACACTCCCAATTCATTGCTGGTGAGAGGCAAGGAGTTTAGTGACTCTGTACATAATCCCTTTGACCATATGTGGAGAACCAAGGAACATAATGACGCTGGTTGGTTGCTCCTAAGTTCAGCGGACAAAGTGATGAGGAAAATGATGAACTCAGGGACCCTATCTCCCGGCTTCAGAAGCATATACTGCGCCTCAAATCTGCTAAGATTGCTCTGAGTGAGAGTCTTATCTTCTATAGAAAAAGAGCTGACATTGTGGGAAAACAGACACGAGCTGTAATCATGTGAGTGGCTGACTTTCAATGAAAGGTGCATGCACAGCATTGCCAGATGTCTACTGCTGAAGTCAGGGCATTGATTGGAAGAGAATGGGACCCTGCAACCTGAAATAGGGTTGTGTGGGAGGATGCTGGGGGCACTGAGTTTGTAAACTCTGCTGAAACTTTTTTGCCAAAAGAAACAGTTTCCCCATCCCCAGTAGTGGCAACATCCCCTCCCCGACCAATGCTGTCGCCATCAACGTTTCCACCTTTGTCTGAGGAGATAAACCCTGCGCTACCTGAGGTAACAGTGATGGCCTTCCCCGAGTCAGTTGCCAGGTGAGATAATGTTGATTCTCCTCAGCAGCCATCCCCAACACCCCTGTGTGCTTCTAGACTTATAACTAGGCTAAAGTCCTGGTAGTCCATTAGAGGTGAGGTTGAGAGTGTGACCCATGAGGAGGTTTGCTACACTCAAAAAGAACTGCTTGAGTTTTCTTATTTATATAAACAGAAATCTGGAGATTAGACATGGGAATGGATATTAAGGGTGTGGAGTAATAGCGGAAGGAACATAGAGTTGGATCAGTCTGAATTTATTGATTTGGGCACACTAAGAAGAGACTCTGCATTTAATGTTGCAGCTCAGGGAGTTTAAAAAGGTTCTGATAGTTTATTTGCTTGATTAACTGAAACATGGATGAAAAAATTTCTAGGAGTCCAATGGTGTGGAGTCTGTCAAGATATTTTTTCTCAGGTGAAGGATAAGTTGCTGCATTTGTCCCCTCCTACAACCAAGAAAGAGGCAAAGCACTTAGTGGGCTCATTTGGATTTTGGAGGCAACACATTTCTCATTTGGGTGTGTTTCTCTGGCCCATTTATCAAGTGACATGAAAGGCTGTCAGGTTTGAGTGAGGTCCAGAACAAGAGAAGGCTCTGTAATAGGTCCAAGCTGCTGCGCAAGCTGCTCTGTCACTTGGGACATATAACCCAATAGCTTCAATGGTGCTTGAGATGTCAGTGGCAGATAAGGTGCTGTTTGGAGCTTTTGACAGGCACCCACAGGTGAATCAGAGTGGAGGCCTCTAGAATTTTGAAAAAAGGCCCTGCCATCTTCTGCAGATACCCCTCTCCTTTTGAGAGACAGCTCTTGGCCTGTTACTGGCCTTTGGTGGAAACTGAATGTTGGACTATGGGTTGTCAAGTCACCATGCGACCTGAACTGCCTATCGTGAACTGGGTGCTTTCTGATCCATTGAGCCATGAAGTGGGTCCTGCACAACAGTATCACTTCATCATCAAATGGAAGTGATATATAGGTGACTGGGCTCAAGCAGGTCCTGAAGGCACAAGTAAGTTAATGAGGAAGTGGCTCAAATGCCCATGGTCTCCACTCCTGCCACCCTGCCTTCTCTCCCTCAGCCTGCACCAATGTCCTCATGGGGAGTTCCCCATGACCAGTTAACAGAGGAAGAGAAGACTAGGGCCTGGTTCACAGATGGGTCTGCATGATACGCAGGCACCACCCAAAAGTGGACAGCTCCAGCACTACAGCCCCTTTCTAGGACATCCCTGAAGAACAGCAGTGAAGGGAAATCTTCCCAGTGGCTAGAACTTCCAGCAGTGCACTTGGTTGTGTACTTCGTATTAAAGGAGAAATGTCCAGATGTGTGATTATGTACTGATTCATGGGCTGTATCCAATGGTTTGTCTGGATGGTCAGGGACTTGAAAGAAGCATGATTGCAAAATTGGTGACAAAGAAATTTGGGAAGTAGGTATGTGGATGGACCTCTGTGAGTGATCAAAAACTGAACAACTTTGTATCCCATGTGAGTGCTCACCAGCAGGTGACCTCAGCAGAGGAGGATTTTTATAATTAAGTGGATAGGATGACCTGTTCTGTGGACACCACTCAGCCTCCTTCCCCAGCCACCCCTGTCATCACCCAATGTGCCCATGAGCAAAGTGGTCATGGTGGCAGGGATGGAGGTTACACATGGGCTCAACCACATGGACTTCCACTCACCAAGGCTGACCTGGCTACGGCCACTGCTGAGTGTCCAAGTTTCCAGTAGCAAAGACCAACACTGAGCCCTGGATACGGCACCATTCCTCGGGATGATGTCAGCTACCTGGCGGCAGGTTGATTATATTGGAACTCTACCATCATGTGAAAAGCAGAGGTTTGTCCTCACTGGAATAGATAGTTACTCCAGATATGGGTTTACCTATCCTGCACACAATGATTCTGCCAAGACTACCATCCATGGACTCACAGAATATCTTATCCACCGTCATGGTATTCCACACAGCATTGCCTGTGACCAAGGCACTTACTTTACAGCTAAAGAAGTGTGGCAGTGGGTTTACGCTCATGGAGTTCACTGGTCTTACCATGTTCCCCATCATCCTGAAGCAGCTGGATTGGTAGAACAGTGGAATGGCCTTTTGAAGTCCCAATTTCAATGCTAACTAGGTGGCAATACTTTGCAGAGCTGGGGTGAAGTTCTCCAGGGGGCCATATAGGCTCTGAGTCAGTGTCCAATATACGGTACTATTTCTCCCATAGCCAGGATTCACAGATCCAAGAATCAAAGGGTGGAAATGGAAATAGCACCTCTCACTGTCACCCCTAGTGGTCCACTAGCAAAATTTCTCCTTCCTGTTCCTGCAACATTGCATTCTGCTGGCCTAGAGGTCTTAGTTCCAGAGGGAGGAATGCTGCCACCAGGAGACACAATTCCATCACAGTGGAAGTTAAGATGGCCCCCTGGACACTTTGGGCTTCTCCTACTCTTAAGTCAACAAGCTAAGAAGGGAGTAACAGTGTTGGCTGGGGTGATTGACCTGAACTATCAAAATGAAAGCTGTCTATTACTCCACAACAGAGGTAGGAAGAGTATATATGGAATACAGGAGATCCATTAGGGCGTCTCTTAATATTGCCATGTCTTGTGATTAAGGTCAATGGGAAATTACAACAGCCCAATCCAGGCAGAACTACAAGTGACCCAGATCGTTCAGGAATGAAGGTTTGGGTCAGTCTACCAGGAAAAAAAAAAAAAACCATGACCTGCTGAGATGATTGCTGAAGGCAAAGAGAATACAGAATGGGTAGTAGAAGAAGGTAGTCATCAATACCAGCTATGACCACGTGAACAGCTGCAGAAATGAGGATTGTAATTGTCATGAGTATTTCCTCCTTCTTTTGTTAAAAACATGTTTGTGGGTGTATAAACTTGCACTAAGACAATATCTTCATTTTATTTTCTTTCTCCTTTATCATGTGACATAAGATTAGTTGACTTCACATCAGCATTTAAGTATTAACTTTATGTAATGGTATTTGGGTTGGGGATTTGTGCATTTCCAGTTGCACAAAGGATAGTTGTATTATGTTGGCATAATTATGACCCTATTATTTTCTTTATTTGAAGATTATGTATGATCTCAGGAGATGTGTGTGGGTTCAAGTTGACAAGGGGTGGACTTGTGATGGTTAATACTGAGTGTCAATTTGATTGGATTGAAGGATACAAAGTCTTGATCCTGGGTGTGTCTGTGATGGTGTTGACAAAGGCGATTAACAATTGAGTCAGTGGTCTGGGAAAGGCAGACCCACCCTTAATCTGTTGGGATACAAACTAATCAGTTGCCCACGTGGTTAGAATATAAGCAGGCAGAAAAATGTGAAGAGAGAGACTGGCTTACCCTCCCAGCCTACATCTTTCTCCTATGCTGGATGCTTCCTGCCCTCGAATATTGGACTCCAAGTTCTTCTGTTTTGAAACTTGGACTGGCTCTCCTTGCTCCTCAACCTGCAGATGCCCTATTTGAGACCTTGTGAGTTTATATATATATATATATGTGTGTGTGTGTGTGTGTGTGTGTGTGTGTGTATGTGTGTGTGTATTCAATTAGTTCTGTCCCTCTAGAGAATTCTTACTAATACAACATTCAATCCACTACATCCACCAACGTTGAGAATGTAGGAGAAAAATGCCATAGGTAAACCATGATGAGTTCAGTTTTTAGTATGCTGTGTTGATGTGTTTGTGAGATTTTTGAATAGCAATATCCAGTAGGTGATTAGATGTAGAAATCTAAAGCCATATGCAAGCCATAAATGCTGGGAAATCTGAAATCTTCTGTAAGGGGGTGAAAGAAGTGCCTCATGGGGCGGAGGACATGCCCCCAAACACATCTTAGGACAAAGAGAAGAAGATCGGGACAAAAGAGACACAAAACTTTAGGCACAAAAACAGAATGAGTTCCTAAAAAAAGCCTCCAAAGAATTGGCCCAAGTGTCTTGAGGCCAACCTGGGAAATAACACAGAAGAAGAGAGGGGTCAAGGAAGAAGGGATTGCATGCAGTGATGAAAGCCACAGTGCAACCAGTGGCAGAGGTCCCGAGCAGTGGCTGCAGGGTTTAAGTTCATCATGATGTCTGGGACCTTAGTGAACACAGTTCCAGGTTAGTTGGGGGTGATACCCAGATGGCATAGATATAGGAGAAGGAGAGATGGGCTGTCCTCAGAGTGGACAAAGAATGGAAGTGACCTGAACTACAGAGGATGCTCCAAGAGGAGGAAAGATCCAAAGTCAAGCCAAAGGGAGCAGGATCGATGGGTGAAGTTTCAAGAAAGTGCAAGAGAGAGGGAATGGAATCTTAGGCAGAGGTTTTAGACTGACAGCACAGGCAGAATAAGGATGTTTGTTTGTTTGCTGTTTGTTTGTTTGTTGGCAGTAGAGAGGGAATTTTCAAAGGATGGGGATGGATGTCAGAAGCTCTTCAGTGTGAAGGCAGGAAGTAGAGAAAGATGGTATCTGCTGCCACTTATTTTCTCTGTAAGTAGAAGATAAGGTTATCTGCAGGGAAGGAGTGGGAAGTTGTGGGTGGGAACTTTGAGAATTGTCAAGAAGGTTTTAAATAGCTACTATGGATAAGAAAGTTGACTCCAGAAACAGAAGGATTGCTCGGCAGCTTCCTTGAGATCGTGTATGTTCTCACGCAGCAATCTGCCTAGTGGTGTGAATTTCCCCAGAGGTCCTTGTGAGTCTCAGAGACAGTTGTATCAAGGCCGAGTTCAGGTTGAGGAAAAGGCAATGAATAATTAATGAGAGAAAGACTTAAGGATATGACAGAGATGCTTGAAGGGATGGACCCGAAAGCCCAGGTTGATAAAGGAAGAAGGAAGGAAGGAAGGAAGGAAGGAAGGAAGGGAGGGAGGGAGTAAGAAAAGTGAGACATCTGAGAGAGGACAGGTGACTCAGAGGCTCTGAGCTAGGATAAGGAACACTGACCTAGAAGGGCCTATGGCTTGCATGGTACCATGTCTGTAGTTGAATTTTCTCCAGCCAGGTCTAGAGGTAGAAGGGGACTACACTCTGTGCTATGAAGCTGTCAACTCCACTCTCAAGGGACTATGCTCTGAGGGAGCCCTCATTCTGGCAATCAGGACAATGAATCAGTGGATTGTTCCCAAGATTGTTGCCCCACTCCACCGAGCAACATCCCCATCAGCCAACACTCACCTTATGCCAACACAGGTCTTCTGGAGAGAGTCACAGATGCCTCAGGCCACATAAACAAAATTATGGGTCCAACTCCAACCTACTAACTTTTCAGCTTCTCTCTCTAGCTGAGCTTGAGCAAGGACAATCTTCTTGGGGTCAATTTAGACAGCTGAAGATTTGTGTTCAGTCAGGCAAGCAGAGGTGGCAAGAAGTCATCCTGAGGAGTCCACAGTGCACAAAATGATGACGGTACCATTAGATGTGCCAACCCAGTGAGCTTCATGCCTGTGGAACCCATCCAGTCATGTGGAGAGGCACAGGTGTGTAGAGATTTGTTATAATTTTTCTTTTCTCAGCATGTGAACCTGTCACTAAGATTTGTAAGTGAGCAAGTTTCTAAATCATCCATAGCTCTAGGACCCCTCAGTGTTGGGTTAAAGAAAGGGCACTGTTTTTGGCCTCAAAACACTAAAGTACTTTGGCTTGTCTTGTGCTATCGAAAAGTAATGAAGTGGCTTTGAACAAATTCCTTACCCTCTCTGGATACCATGTTCCTCTTTTATATGGTGAGGGACACTGCTACCAGCCTTCCAGGGCTCTTGCATTAAATTAAGGGCAATAAGGAAATCTTCCTGGCATAGGTCCTAGCAATACCAGGTGCTCAGGCAATGTGCCTGCTCATGACTGCAACCCCAAAGGGACTTCTCCTTAAAAGCTGGATGCCTTTGCATCTGAGCATCATGGCGGGGGGCACCAGTAGAGGGAAGAATTCTGCTTTTCTGCGACATGTGTGGTTATGGCTTTGGTCCTCACTGGACTTCACAGTACTGGCTCCAGTTCAGCCTGGTCTCTGAGCAGAATAAGTTTGCGAGACACCTTTGAAATCAACTAGACTAAGCCTCATCATCAGTCACTTGGAAATGCAGATTATTTTTTTCTGGAAAATTCTTTCCCTGTAGAAGCACTCTTTGACCCTAGAAAGAAATTGCCTGGAAGAACTTACGGAAAAATAGAAATTCTGTTTGTTTGCATATCTCATCCCTGTTTTATTGGTTTATCTGCGTTTGTTAGGTAAGTGAGTAAATGAATGAATGGAGCTTGTGTAGCAGGTGTCATTGGTGATGGATTGAGTAGGCTCTGTGGCTCCTTCTAGCTCTGGGCATTGTGGAAAGGTGTGAAGAAACTCCGGGGAAGGCATTATCAGAAACAGTGTACAAGTCAGGGAGGACTTTGGTTTAGGTTCACTTTGGTTTGGGTTGGTGACTTGGTGGCTGTAGGCTTGTCCACCTGTCCTAAATTACCACAGCACAGCAGCCTCCTACTTCACCTGCCACCATGACCTGCCTGCGCATTGACTTCCAGTCCTTAGAACCAGGAGAAATACCATGAATTTCTACGTATCTGAACCCAAAGCACCAGAACAACCAGGATCCAATAGCCTCGATGCAGATAAATGAGGGATTACTGTAAATAGCTTTCATTCAAGAATGGATGACGAGGAGTGAGTTGGGGAGGATACAGAGAAGCAGCAAAACCTCAAGTTTCTTTTCAGACTCTAGAAATAAATAATATTTTGCAGAGATCCTTGGAGGGAACTCACCTCTCTTCAGGCCAAAGATTCAGGCAGCTAGAGTCCCCAAACAGTCTTAGCCATATATTACTTTGCTAGGGCTGCCATAACAAAGTACTACAGACTGGGTGGCTTAAACAGCAGACACTCATTACAATTCTGAAAGCTAGAAGTCCAAGACCAAGGTGTCAGCAGGACTGATTTCTCCCGAGGTCTTTCTCCTTGGCTTATAGATGGTCATCTTTTGGTGTCTTCACCGTTTTTGTCCTCTTGGGCTTCACGGTATCTTCCAGTCCAGCCTGGTCTCTGAGCAGGTTATGTGAAGTCCATTGAGGACCAAAGCCACATGGTCTTCCCTCTGTGTGTGTCGGTGCCCCAATCCCCTTTTCTCATAAGGACACCAATCAAACTGAATCATGACTCATCCATGTGGCCTCACTTTACCTTAGTTATCTCTTTAAATACCATATCTACAAACACAGTCATACACTGAGGTGCTGGAGGTTAGGATGGCAGAACAAAGTTCATTCCCTAACACCCTGCAACCAGTTGATTGAATGGGCTGGCACTGTAGGGTACAAACAGAAAGCCACGTCATTCTTTCTCATCATTTCTCTTTAAGACTAGGAGACACAGCCTTCAGCACCTCTGCACCTCTCCTCCTAGCACCACCCTGCGTAAAGTCTCAGGGTAGCCTCAATTTTTCCAGTCTCCTTCAATAAATAGACCAAATAAAACGTTACTTATGTCTAACACAAAAGCTCCCTGACTCTTTGTGGAATGTGCAGCTTCTCCCCTCTTCTCTATGTTCTTTCTATCCTCAGCCTCTCCCTCACCCCCTGCCCCAACCACCTGCCCCACAGGCTGCAACACTGTCCATGACCTCCATTCTGAGTCAGGTGCAAGCTCCTATGTTTCCCTCAATTTCCAAAAGTCATGGATCAAACTCCAAGTGGGTTTATTGATACTCCCTTTCTCGATTTTAGGTAAGTGGTGAGAAAATGGCCCCTTCCTCTCTCTCATGAGCTGGGAGTGATATTCAGCCAAATATCTCTGCAGAGAAATTGTCCCTGGCTACTTCCCTACCTACTTTTAGGCTAAGAACTGAACGACTGAATTTGCCATTTCTTCATATGCTATGCATGGTTGCTTGCCACCTAGTTTATTGGTGTCATCCATTGGAACCTCAGCAGAAACGAATACAGAAAGTCTCAGTTTTACATCCTTTACAATTTTCTTTTTGCATAACTTCAGAGCCAACTATGTGTTAGCTCCCTTTCAGAGAATCTTAGAAGCCAAGTCTCTGGAAGCAGGGCCTGGCCTGTGGCTCCTAGGAGGTGACTTGCTGAGGCAGGGTCTGTGTCCCAGTGTCATTCCTCCTGCACAGGCTATGGTCTTCCCAATATACAAGTACACTGTGCCTGCATCTACAGGGTTTCAGAAGCTTGCTTTCTCAAGTTGAATAATGCGTTAAACATACATTCATGCAATAAGTTTATGGTTAAAAAATGCCTCCAGCTCTGTGTGTTGAAAACTTTTGTCTCCGTTTTCCTAGGAATAAATCATTATTGAAATAAAAAAGAAGAGCTTGGATCAGCAGCAAAAAATAAAAAACATGCCTTGTGGTTTGTCCCCAACATTGCGATCTATTCCTAGGTTAAGGATTTTGTAACTTCTTTCTGCCTCTCCTCTTCAGCCTCTTTCTTCTCCTTCCCTCATTCCCCACTTACCACCCCGCAACACAAGGATGTTTAAGTTCTGCACACGGTGCTCCCATCTGCTCACATCGTCTCCTATCGCCATGGTTACTGGCCCAGAGTGGTCTCTGTGGAGACAGAGGCAGAACAGTAACCAGGGACGACTACATAGCAAGAGGCTGTGAAAGTAAAGATTTTTTAACCCCCAGTTAAACTGGCATGCCTATACTCATGTGATTTCTTTTATTTAAAATTAGCATGTCAGATTTTAAAATTCTTTTTCAGAAAAAAAAAAGATAAAATATGAGGTGTTTGGGTATGACTATATATTTTTTTAAATCAGTATTTAGGGGATGCTTCATCTGAAATACTGGGGTTAACAGTGTGGAAGGTGGGAAGGTGGTAGCCAGATCTCAGCCCACCTCAGCCCACACCCCATGAAAGGGGCAGATTCATGACAGTCCAGGTTTCTGAATGTAATGCATGAGTTACTGAATTTAATACAAAAGACAATGGAAAAATCCTTTGAAGCTTATATTTCCTGACCCCCAACCATTGGGTTGTGCCAACATAAAAAGCCTCAATGACACCCCAGTTCCTGTGGCTGCGATGGACTAAATGCTGTATTCCCCACAAACATTTAATCACCTCCCAAAGGCCCCACCTGCTAACATCATGGCACTGGGATTGATGTGATGCTGTCAGGAGGTGAGCCTTTGGGAGGTGATTAGGTGATGAGGGTGGTGCCCTCATGAATGGGGTTAGTGCCTTTATAAGAAGAGACCAGATAGCTAAGTCACTCTCTTATCACCATGTGAGGATGCAATGAGAAGTCAGCTCTCTGCAACTAGAAGAGGGTCCTCACCAGGACCCAATCATACTGCACCTGGATCTCAGACTTACAGCCTCCAGAACTGTGAGAAATAAATTTGTTGTTTATAAGCCCCCCAGTCTATAATACTTTGTAATAACAGCCCATGCTCATGGTGACAGTGTCCAGTAGTCTTTATTTCATTTTTCTCCAACCGGCTGGGATTTGATTCGCTTTTCTCTGGGCTCATGTGCCACAGGAAGGTGTAGATGCCTGATATGACCAGGGCAGAACTCCTGGTTAGTAGAACCGAGCATGAGATTTGCTGTCAGAAGTTTTTCTCCTCTAGGCTAGGCTTTGCTTCTGACTACTTGTGACTGGCATAGGTCATTTCTCGCCCTATGAAATGGGGTGGTGCAGCGGGATGTCGGATTACCGCAGAGCATCTCAACCTTGGCTGCAGTTCAGAACCACCTGGGAGTGTGTCCAAAATACCAACGTTCTGGCACAACCCCCGTACTATTAAATCAGATACCCTGAGAGTGCAGCTTAGCAGCCTTTTTAAAACTTTCCCAGATAAGTTTAGTGGGTGGTCAGGTTAAAGTCACTAGCCCAGATGTGTTCCACGATGCCTTCCAGCTCTGCAAGCAAAAGAGAACATGCCCAGGGTGGACTGCACATAGGCATGGCCAGCTGGCAGGAGGCACCACTGCAGGGATTCCTCCTGGATCTGCCACCAGCTGTGCAGCTCCAGCCTGGGCAGAACCAAGGTTGAATGAAGCCCAGGCTGGCACCGAGAGGCCTGGGCACTGACCTGCTTGGCCATAAACCAGCTGTGTAACCTTAAGCAAATCTCTTTCAACTGAATGGTACATTTTCTTTATCTACAAAATGAGGAAAGCAATATTTTAAAAGGGTTAATTAAAATGCAGACTCTGGAACCTGTGTAAATTCAGACACTGACTATGTGCTAACTTGCTGTGTTACCTTGAGCAAGTTACTTAACCTCTCTGGGCTTCAGTTTCTTCCTCCATAAAAATGGAAAGAATAATAGTTTGAACACAGTTCAAATAATACTTTGAACACAGTTCAAAGTAGTGAAGGATTCACTGAACTAATTTATGTAAAATGCTTATCAGTGCTTGTCTTTAATAAACACTCAATAGATGTTGGCATTTACAAATCACCATTACAAAGTAGAGGGGTTGGACCAGACATTCTCTGGGGCCTTTCTCTGTCTCTGATGCTAGGTCCTGAGAGAGGCTGTGGCTTTGGCAGATAGCAGGGGGAAGGGCTTTGCAAACAGAGAGAAGGGAGGCAAAAGAAATCTGAGCATGCATGGGAACAGTAACTGGAGTGCACAGACTATTGGGAATAGGGATGAGAGCCAAGGGAGAAATGGGACCATCAGACTGAAAAGCAGGGAAAGATTATGGAGGCCCTGAGATGTCAGTGTGGAAGTGGGGCTTTTCATGTACGCTAGTGATTCCAAACATTCTTAAGTAGTGGATTTCAGCTTCAAACAAAATTTGTTAAGGAATCTGAGTGTATACAAATAAAAGTAGAAATATGTGAGTTGCAGCCCAGATGTGGGTCTAGAGTCCCTGATCTTGTTCTCTTACCATGGCTGGTCCCACAGTAGCCCCTCTAGTGCTCTAGGATTTCATGGAGCCAAGTTAATGTTCCCTACTGTAAAGAAATAGAAATTACTGGGATACAGGTACTGGTAGGGTTTGAATATTTGTCCCCTTTGAATCTCATGTTGAAACGTGACCTCAGTGTTGGAGGTGGGATCTGGTGGGAGATGTTAGAGTGGGGGGAGTGGATCTTTCACGAATGACTTAGTGTCCTCCCCCTAGGAATGAGTAAGTTCTCACTTTATTAGTTTGTGCAAGATCCAGTTGTTAAAGAGACTGGCACCTCCCTTCCTTCCACTTTTGCTCCCTTTCCCCCCGTGTGACATGCTGGCTTCCCTTGCCTTCTGCCGTGAGTAAAATCTTCCTGAGGCCTCACCACAAGCAGGTGCTGCTGCCATGCTTCTTGTACAGCCTGCAGAACTGTGAGACAAACAAACCTCTTTGCTTTGTAAGTTGCCCAGTCTCAGGTGTTTCTTTACAGCAATGCTAAGTGTACGAATACAGGAACCAACTCAAAAAAATTTTTGTACTCTGTGCTATGTGCAATCTGTAGGCTAGATAATAAGGGTGAGGAGAGTGGGAACAAAACCACAATTCTTGGGACATCTATAAAAGTCCAAGACAGAATCCTGAGCTGCAGAGTTCACAAACCTGAGTGTCTAATTTATTTTCCAGCTGGTTTTCATAATGTGTCCCATCCCCCAGAGCAGTTAAGGTGCTTACCTGAGTGTACCTATGATTGAGAGCAAAGGTGTATTATTTAAACACTGCTGTCACAGTGCCAGATAATGCACAATCACAAACATCTCACTGGCTTATTAAAACAAATGTTTATGCCACATTTACAGGTGGACTGGCCAGCAGTGATACTGTTGACACCTGCTGCGATTGGCTGAGCTTGACTCTATACAATGGGCTGGATTTAGGTCCATTCCGTATGTCTACTCATTCTGGACTAGCAACTACCTGGGCTGCTTTGACTCTTGTAGTGAAGTAGAAGTGTAAAAAAAGACCAGCAGAGCTTTGCCATGACTCTCAAAGTTTCAGACCAAAGCAGCACATGTTACTGTCACCCACGTTCCATTAACCTATGCATATCATATGGCTAACATCAAACTCAATGAAACAGACAACATTCTGCCCACAGGGAGGACTTGGCAATAGAAGTAGAGACAGGAAGAAGGGTCAACAAATAATACTACCTTACAGGTGGGGTGATGGGGAAGCTGAGTAGGCACCAGATCAGAAGCTTATCTACTGCAGATTTTTTCACGTCCAGCTCATATTCTATCTCCCCCAGCAAGCATTCCCAGACCAGCTCTGATTCTCTGACTTATTGCAGGTTGGATTTGGACCCCTCTGTTAACTGTCTCCTGAGTGAGATCATCAGGTGGTCACGAACACTGGCTTTCCCTTGGTGCCCAGCACAAATCAGCACGTAGCAGCTGCTCAGTCAAGACAAACTGCTTGACGTATGGATGGAGGAAGGATCCAGGAATCTTTCCTGGAAGAGTGAGGTGGGGTGATAAGTTCAGGGGGCATCTCTCTTTTCGTACCACCAGCACTGCCTTTGAACATGGCAATGTAAAGGAAAGAACAAAGGCCTTAGAGTCAGAGAGACTCAGGCTGAAATCACAGCTCCACATTCACCAGTCCTATGGCTTTAGACGAGCTGTTTTCCCTTACAGTGCCTCTGATTCCTCATGTGTAAAACGAGGATAATAGCAATTACTTCACAGGATGATTACTATTTTCAAACATACTCCTCGCAGTCCTGCCTCAAGGCCTTTGCAGTTGCTGTCCCCCTGCTGAACACATGGTTCCTCCATTTATCTCTGTAGCTCACTGTCTCATTTCAGTAGGGTCTTGACCAAAATGCCATCTTATCAGAGAGGCCTCTCTTTATCATTTTATATAAAACAGCATGCACTCCACTATCTCACTCTATCTTCTTGCCCTGTTTACTTTCTTTATTGTATTTATCAACACTCGACAGGTATCTGTTTGTTGTTTATATGCTTAATTATTGTCTGTGTACCTTCCAAAACATAATGTAGACTCTGTGGGGATCTGGGGCTTTGTATTTGAAGCATTTTAACAATCTCTGCATCTCATTGCCCGCAATGGTGACTGGAAGATGTTTACCGAATATTTCTTGAATGAATGAACTGTGAGTATTGAATAAGATTGTGTCTGTAGAGTCCCCACACAGTGCCTGGCTCACTCAGTAAATAGTAGCAATTATTTCTGAGTGGCCTCTTCTAGCCTGTTCCCATTGAGCCCAGCCTGTATATTCCTGCTCCGGAGCCAGAGGACATAGGTAACCAGAGAAGAGCACTGAGCCTCTGGGCACCTGCCTGTGTGCAGACTCAGGCACACGGTTAAGAATTTTCAAGGCTTTTCACTCTTCCTCCATCCTTAGCAAACAGAAGAGCCTTGATCTTGAGAAGCCTAGAGTGTATTCCATTATCTCTACTTCCTCTGAGGGCCCTGGACATATCATCACCCAGATTCACCATGTGAATCACAAGCATTCAGCTCATTCCTAAATGCCCTCCTCTGTGTAAGGCAGACAAATCAAGCCAGAAAACTGACTAATTAAACACATGCATGGTCCCATTCTACTCTATCAGAAAAGCCTCTATAGTAGACTATATTGACATGAATTGTGCGCCTGAAACTCTTTCACATGCAAAGAAAAAAATCACCCTGTAGTGATGACTTTGGCCCCTGTAATACAAGATTTATACAACCTCTGAAGAAGTGAGATAATGATGGGAAAATGAGATAGTAAAGCATATACAGTTTTGTGAAAAACATTAAAATACAGCCAGCTTAAAGTTCAAAAACCCTGCTTCCTTGGTGTTTTTTAGATGTGAGGCACTTTGCTTAAAACCAGGAGTGATGAGTCCATCCTGTTGAAGTGAAGTGAGCTCAGGAGTAACTAATTTACTGATTGAAGGTTATCCTGGATCCCACGTGCTGGTAGTGGCCTGGATCCTGGGGATACACTGAAACAGAGTCTGTGCCTTCAAGACCTGCCCTTCCATAGGGTCTCAGTCATGCTTACAGTGGGGGTCCCAGTGAAGGGGCTCTAACAGAGAGAAACATGCCTTGTCACAGCTGTGATTCAAAGAATGGAGTGAGTAATGGCCAGAGAGAAGAATCAAGAGAACATTCATTGGAGGCACTTGAGTTGCATCTTACAAGACAAGCAGGTGTTCAACATGCAAGACAAGAAAGGAAAGGTATTCTGGGCAAAGGGAACAGCACGCAGGAAGGCATGGGGGAACAGAGGACAGAAAATTCACTTTGGAGGACTGTGTGATACTTAGTAGGATGGGGAAAATGAGACTTCTCTATGAGGTTATCTCTATGCTTTCTTAAGAATAGTACCAAACATCGCCACATATGATATCACAGGACAAAAGTTTTTTAAATGTCTATTTTCACAAGAGTTTAGAGAGACTGAACTGTGCAGCCTCTGCTCCTAAAGCTGACTTTGTCAGAGGCTGTACCATCCAGACCCATGGCAGATACATGGAAGAAAGTTCAATGGCCTTAAAAGAGGGCTTGATGGAGTGGAATATGGCCTTCAGCTCCTTCTGGGATAAGCACACAAGCACACACACACTCACTCACTCTTCTTCCTTGCCTGATTCAATTAAACATGTAATTCCAGTCTTTCACATCTGAAATCTGATCATCCTTTTCTCATTTTAAAGCCCATAGAGCCCTACTGTCCATCCAGGATGAAGTCCATGTCAGCCAAGTGACCCATGAGACTCATCACTGTTTGGACCCATCCACCTTTCCAGCTCTATCTCAGACCATTCCTCCTTGGTGCTTTTGATCCCACATCCAGCAGCTTCTGTTTTTCTGCACATGGGATTTTATTTCTTACTTCTTCATTTCTCAAGTTGTTTTCTCTTCCACAAGGACCTTTCTACCTCTCTTTGTCTGCATCATTTCTACTCAGCTTCACAACTTGGCTTAAGCTTCACCACTAACTCTCTTCCCTGGGCAGGGTACCACTTCTCACTACATGCCTTATTCAATTGAGAAATCCTGCTCTGGGGTCCCAGAGAGCACTGTGTACCCACAGAGCTCCTTTGAAGACTCACTTGCCAGTTTCCATAGGTATAACCCCTCTCCACCTGCCTAGGATTCACTTTTCTATTAGGTACGGTGCCTGGGATCTATGACACTTTTAGGGACGAATGAAAATGTTTTAATCTTTGTTAAAATCAAAAGACAAGCTGAACATAATAATACTCATGAACATGTGATAATGCCCCTTGTCCAGATTGTCTTCATCTTTATGCCAATGTAGTCATAAAATATACGATAATTTTCAATTTTATAATTTTTATTTTAACAGCGGAAGGAGCCCATGAAGGCAAGAGTGCCTAGGGCTTTGAAATTCATAAAGTATCCCTGTCTTGCCACCCCCACTAAACCAGCCCATGAGGCCTTTGGAACCCTGCTCTGCTAGCTCCCTTTCTCCCAGTGCCCAGCTTAGCACCTGGGTATGTGCTCACTACCGGTGTGTTGAAGAAAGCGGACCATCTTGGGTAGGGAAATACACTGCTGTCTGTGTCTCCACAAAGGAACAGGGCATGAAGTCTTAGGAAATCGATGATGATAACCCTAAGACTCTGTTTGTAAGAACTGAGGGAAGGGAACTCAGGACAATTTGAAATATCAAAGGAAGTCTAAATACAGCAGCCGTCCAGACCTAGTCTGTTCCTAGGTCTCAGAGTCAACTGAATGGTTCTACATTGTGATTATATGGAAGAATTAGTTCTGGCCAAGTCTCCAAAAATAATCATTTGAAAATATATTATTCTCAAGACAGTTGTAGCAGACTGAAATGTTGGGATTTATTTGGGGTGGCAAGTTTGAGACTACAATCTATAACGTTCCCTAATATTTTGCCAGCCACCTTGCCTGAATCCCAACATAGATAAAAGTAGGTAAGCCTATAAATCCACAGGAAAAATGAGTAATGGGTGATATATTTTTATTTTGATGTGATTCTTTAAATGTATAACTGCTGGAATAATACTCATCTAATGTCTATAGGCAAACTACTTAGTAACAGATTCAAGAGATGCATCTACATTTTTAAAGGGGGATGGAATGCCTTATTGGAAATTATTTTGCAGTCTCCAAAGAAGATAAAAGGTGGCCTATAGTACAATCAGGAAGTAAAAAATTGTCAATCACAGAATCCTAGACTTGTTAAACTAGCAAAAACCTTAGAGAACATTCTGTGCTCTACCTCACTGAATAGATGAAGAAACTGAAGTCTCCAGTGAGGAGCAACTGGCCCAAGGTTACCAAGCAAAGCAGCCAGCAGTGACAGAGAGTGACAGAGCTGCGAGTGAGCATGTGCTCAGTCCCTGAGCTCCAGTGCAACCATCACTTTGCCACGCTGCAACACCATTCCACTGGAATAAGAGAAGGAATCATGCAAATGTTCATTTTCCTTTTGAAGTCCAAAGCTACTTGGAATTCTTCAGTTGAGGGCAAGAGGTAACTGTGGGAGCAAAGAGAGTTTCTGATTATTACAATGTGAGATCAAATGAAGGGATTCACAGCTTCACTAGGGTCACTTTATGTCCAGTAGTTCTTGAATTAATGGAGCCAAGAGAGTCTCAGCCAGGCCTGCTCTATAGTCTGCAGATTTGTCCTGTCTGGTAGTCTGGTAGCCTTGAGTTCTCTGATGGGGCTGTGGAGAAGAAGAGGCTAGGACCAGAAGCAGTTACATCCCTCACTTCAAGATAATACCAGCAGGGTAGGCAGGATCCAGCTATGTCTCCCCCTCACTGCAGGCTCCGATGTCCATGCTGCCTCACAGGAGGCTCCAGTCCCACTTTAGTGCTACCCCAGAAGATTAAAAGCACCGGCTTATCAGATCCTGCTTCTTCACCAAGCTGCCTGTTGGACTCATCCTTTCCCATACATTCTCCGTAGTCCCTCAGGGTATGCAATATCCAAGCCAATTAAGTCTCAGCACGGTTTTCCAATCCCATAAATCCTCCAGCAAATTCGGAATTTTTGAAAGAAGACCTTCATTTATTTAAATATCCAATTTATAGTAATCAACCTGGAATATGAGGGTAACCAAATTTAATAAATTGATTCTATTTGGTACAGGGGAAATCTCCAGTTGCTAGATTATTGGTTTTCAAAATGTACTATTTTGCTCATGCAACTTTGATTGAGTCCCTACTTTGTATCAGGCACTGGAATAAAAGACAAAGCAATCACACTTCTTGCTTCTAGGAAGCTCTTTGGGAGAATCAGATAAGTAAGCCAGATATTTGTGGCAATTGTGGTTAAGTGTTAAGACTGTCGAATTTTTAGGGTGGGGATTCTATTCATGACAACATGATAGAATAGATATGTGGGAACATCTACAGTTAAGCACAGTTTAAATGTGGCTAAATAAAAAAAAAAAACTGTATTTGATGCATATCTAAGGTAGAGGGAAAGAAAATTTCTCAGAAGCCAGAAATGACACAGAAGAGGCAAGCACAAATTCGCAGGTGAAACAAGCCCAGGAGCCAGAGTACTTCAGGGCTGTCTGCTGATATCTGGGTGCTTAGAACCAGGGTTTTAATGAGTATTAAGTAAGACTGAAGACAAACCTTGGCCTTTAGCAGGATTGGCTGAATCAAGATACCCACAAAAGCCAGGACACTTTGAGGAGCAACATTTCGAATGGGAAAACAAAGGGATAAACATACCCTATAAAAGCACACAGTGATGCTATATTTTAATTAAACAAGAAGAATATAAAAATCAAATTCTTTTATAATTTTTAAACTTGTGTCAACACTCCTGTAGGTAAACTTTTCTATGTAGCAAAAAAAAAAAAAAAAAAAAAAAAAAATTCCAGAAAAATAAAACCAAAAATACCCTCTAGGCCTTAGTTCTTAATAGACTTAGAAGCCTAGATAGCTACTGCTCCAAAGACACCAAGGGCAAATCCTCTCTGGAGAAATGTATTTTAAACCAAGGCTTCAAAGAATTCCCACAGATAAAGAACTAAAGAGCACGAGCTCACAATTAAAACTTACTCAACAGAAAAGGAGAAATGCTCCCATCGGAGTTGGTGTAAACCATATAGAACTACAAGGGAAAAGGCTGCAGGTGTATCAATTATAAGGAAAAGAATATGAAACAAATATCTGTAATGTTTCTAGAAATATAAAATGGAATCAAAACTATAATGAAGAAATAAGATATTAAAACTGATCAGATGTAAAATAGAAAAAATAAACAAATATAAATTCTAGAGCTAAAATAAATAGAAATGTAAATGTGTTTAAAAAGTGGTTACATTTAATTACAGCTTTCACTGAAGATAAAATTCATAACCTGGAGAAATTATCTGAAAAAAAATTATCCAGAATGTGCCCCCTGCTAAAAAACAGAAAGACACAAGAAAAGTAAAGAGACATGAACAATAAACTGAGAAGGTATTAATATGTCTAATTACAATCCCCAGAGGAGAAAGAAGAAACACTAAAGTCAAATCAACACTTAAAGAAAAAATGGCTGAAATTTTCCCATAATTGATGAGGACCAACAATTCTCAGATTCAAGAAACCTAATGAATCCTAACGATAAATAAGAAGAAATCCATACCCAGATATTGTTCAGTCAAATAGCAGGACTATAAAGACAAAGAGAAAATCCTAAAAAGACACATAAAGAAGAGCCAGAATAATTACAAACGAATTAAATTAGGTTGAATCTGACTTTTCAGTATTAATATTTAAAATCAGAACAGTATCTTCAAACTTCTGATTAAAAAAAATGCCAGCCTAGAATTCTATATTCAGTTCTTTAGGAAGAGGTACAATAATTCCGGAAGGAAAGTTGAAGACTACAAATGGAATAGTAGACAAAGAAAAGTTAAAAATGTGAGTAAATGTAAAAGACTTTATTGCATTAAACTATTAAAATATGCACAGTTAATTTGTACAGCTAAATAAATAGGAAAGAGCCAAAATTCAGGACAACAGCAGCAAATTATTTAGAGTTGAGATGATCAGAGTTAATGTGTCATAAAATTTTCATACAGTTTGGAAATTAAAAATATTGACCAAGTTCAGAATTGTGTGTGTGTGTGTGTGTGTGTGTGGTGTACAGGAGTTGAAGAAAATTAAAGTATGGAAGAGAGATATATATTAATCCAAAAGAGGGCAAGAAAGAAAAAAAAAAGACCAAAAATCTGAAAACTACAAATGGCAGTAACGGAAGAATAAATTGGTATAACGGCTTTTGAAAACAATTTTGCACTGCTTAAAGGAATGAAATTTGCATTTTTGACATAACACTGTCATTTCTAAACATACAGTTTAAAAACTATATTTTTAACTTGCAATCTACAGTAGAAGAAATGTTCAAAAATGTTTATGAGCATTTCTTACAAGAACAAAAAATAATACTCTATCATCAGGAGAATGGATACATAAATTGTGATGATTTATACAGTGGAAACCTATATAACAACAAAAGAACTCATGGACATCGGACTTATGCATCATCATGGATGGATCTCAAAAATACAATGTTGAGTGAAAAAAGCAAATCAGAAGAATGTGAATTGTAAATCATTTGATTCAATGTACAGAAAGTTCAAATATAGGTAAAATTATGTAATGTGTTGTTTAGGTATGAATGCAAAAGTGGTCAAACTCTACAGAAATAAAAAAGATGAATCAAAAATTCAGGAAAGTGGTGATCTGAATTTTTTCCCTAGGGAGGGGAAAGGAATGGGTCAGGGAAAGGCGCACAAATATTTTCAAAAAGTTGACAATCAAGTCAGGTTGTGGGGATCTGAGTGTTCATATTATTATTACTCTTTAAGGTATATGGCTATATTACACACACTCATTTGTAAGTTTTTAAATGTGTTTAAAAAATAATAAAGAGAATAAGAGAAAAATAAATGCCAGGAGTGCCAAGAAAAAAAAAGTGATGGGAATCTCATCCTTACAGCAGCAAAGCAGCGCTTCAGTTTCCCAGAGGACAGGATGCCTTTTTTTGAAGAATGAATGGAAGATCTCCAGATCAAGGGGATGCCTGCTGAGAGGCGATTCAGAGCATGGACAGTGGAAAAGTACCAGTGATTGTGTCTGTCTGAGGCGTGGGGTGCACTGGGGGTCTGGGGGGAAGCAAGGCTGGAAAGTGAGGCAGGCGCCAGCGCTGGTTTGGAGCCTTGTTCATGCTCTGTGTCACGATCAGGAAGGCATTTAGCAGACTTGGAATTTCCTCTTGGTGATGGCCTGAGATATAATATTTTATGTGGGTGACAAGGATGAGATTCATTTTAAGTGAAGCACACATAAATCTCTATTCTGAGCAGCTTTCCAGCACTCTCTTGCTGGAGGATGGGATGTGAGCCTCAACCCAGAGGCGATGGGAAGGGTCTCTTGGGTAAGAAGGAGATGAATGCCTCAGTAGACACACACTGCCAGTATTTCAGCAAATACAAGTGTACGAAACCATTTTCTCTACTGTTGGAAAATCACCATAATAAGTATATTAAAACTTTTTTACTTAAAATGTGTTTTTGGCTATCAAGTGCAGTATCTTTTTTGATGTTTAAAATTCAGACAGAGAAATTGTGCCCAAGGAAATTGCCAGGTATCATTCACAGTGGTTAGAACTCAACTCCTGGAAGTAGTTAAAACCCAGGACTCCTGAAAGCTTGAAAAGTGATGATGGGGAGGTCGCCATGGCTCACACCTGTAATCTCAACACTTCGAGAGGCCAAGGCGGGCAGATCGCCTGAGGATGGAAGTTCAAGAACAACCTGACCAACATGGTGAAACCCAGTCACTACTAAAAATACAAAATTAGACTGGCGTGGTAGCATATGCCTGTAATCCCAGCTCCTCAGGAGGCTGAGGCAAGAGAATCATGAGAACCCAGGAAGTGGAGGTTGCGGTGATTCGAGATCATGCCATTGCATTCTAACCTGGGCAACAAGACTGAAACTCTGTCTTAAAAAAGAAATAATGACGATGAGGAACTTAGAAAATGAAAGTCAAGAAATGTTGACTGTGAAAGTTCAGGCTGACCCTCTCTGCACTGGGAAGTTGCAGGCAGAGAGGCAGAACTTTCATTCTGTGATAACTGGTGCTTGTCAGATACAGAGTCCATGTTACATGAAGACTTCAAGAAGGAAAAAGAAATAGGTCCAATGAGAAGGGAAGATGAGGAGAGAGCATGCCATGACACAGTCTTTCTAATGGAAAATGACTAACACTAATCTCTTCAAGCATTTAAGACACCAGTTGCCTTTCAAAGAGTCTGAGACACACTGTGCAGGGAATATGGAGCCTGGTGCCTTTGACAGCAAATTTCTCCAATTCACCAGTTGTCCCAAGCCATGATCAACTCTCATCTGATATTGTATTCCCTCAATCTATAGACAAAGAAAGATACGGTGCCCACTTATTTTTCTTCTAGACATTCTGTCCAGGAATCACATTCACTCGTGTTCAAACTGAAGATGCTCTGAGCTAAATTTCTCTCCTTGGGTCACAGGTGGTCTCAGATCTATTTGGGTTATGATGTTTATAGTTCTTTTATGTTATGAGAAAGGTGTCTACATGTGCAAAAAGTCTCTCCCCTGCAATAATGTAGAACAAGTATTTAGTTTTGCATCATTCTACAGCGTGTCCTCAGATGTAGCAAAGTGAAATAGTGACTCTCAAAATAGTTCATCAACTCAGAGTGAAACCTGATGAGACAGTCAAGAAGGATGAAAAGATGCACAGACAATTGGCAAAGTACTACATGCAGAACAACCCGGTGCTCTGCGGTAAGTAAACAGGCAGGAGATAGATTCTTCTGTTGCCTCTAACACTGCAAAATCATGGCAGGAAAAAAACCTCCTTCTGAAGTTTAAGAAAAGCAAACAAAACCTGATGTTTTATGGAAAAGTTACCTTGATGCTCACAGAGAGTATTGGCAGTGTTATTACAGACTGCAAAGGTATGAAACTCATAGGAATTGTGGTTTCGGTTTTTCTTGTTTTATCTTCCCTATTTCATAAGAAAAATGATCAAAACGGAAGTACTTTAAGAAGATGAAACACAGTCAGCTGAGTTGTTAAAATGCCCCCCAAATTCTTACGTAAGGATGAAAATGTACATCTCAGCCTCTCACGCTGGCCATTGTAATGGGAAAAGCATTTAAGAGTCAGTGAACAGATGGCTGCTTAATTCCAAGAAAATTGTTATTGGGACAGCCACAGAATAAATAAAGCTGAGAATCTGGATCTTTTTACACTAAATTTTTTCTTATATATAAATACCACTATTTGTATTATCTTGAACATCAGTTTATGTTAAAATTACTTTTAAGAAGGTGTATTAGTCCGTTTTCACACTGCTATAAAGATACTCTCTGAGATTCGGTAATGTATAAAACAAGAAAGTTTAATTGACTCACAGTTCTGCATGGCTGAGGAGGCCTCAGGAAACTTACAATCATGGCAGAAGGGGAAGCAGGCATCTTCACAAGGCGGCAGGAGAGCGAATGAAGAGCAGAAGTACCAGACACTTATCAAACAACCAGATCTCATGAGAACTCACTCACTATCATGAGAACAACATAAGGGAAACCACACCCATAATCCAATCACCTCCTACGAGGTCCCTCCCTTGATACATGAGGATTACACTTTGAGATGAGATTGGGTCGGGACACAGAGCCAAACCATATCAGAAGGATGGGATGTATGAAGCACTCTTAGAAAACACATTCCACACCCCTTTTTGTGTTGGTAAAAAATACTTTCCTATCTTCCTCATACCTATGTTACTCTCCTGAGTTGAGTTCTCTCCTAGGATTCATTTATCTCTTGTGCTTCTAAATAATTAAGCAGAATTGGCTTCTCCATAATGTCTTAGTCCCAATCACACTAATCACATGTGATCAGTCTATTCTTCACCTTCATATATATTTCACAGTCTTTCTTTCAGAAAAAAAAAATTCTATCTTCTGGGCATTCCTTATCCCTAGCCCAACAATCCTAATCATAGTTTGGCTCTCTGGCAGCATGTGGCTTTTTCCTTGGCATGGTTGATATGAAGCAATTCCAAAACAAGCAAATTCTAGTATGTCTCTGTTTTCCCAGAAAATAGAATGGCACGCTCAACAACTCGTGGGTATTTTTGCATCCTCGGAAGTCCAGCTGACAACCTTCATTGTCCTCTGCTGCCTTAGAAATTGAAAGGTCACCCTAAAGTAGAGGCAGCTTTCCTTGTGTCACCCAATGAGCTAGAAGAATGCTTGACAACCAGTTCTTGCCACACAGTGGTGCTAAGATCATGGGTATTTGACTAGGTTTCTGTTGGATATTTGAATAGGGAATTTTGACTCCATTTCCTCTGGTTACATCAAATCCTGATATTCAGTGATCCACTGTCTGGGTTTTTGTCACTCATGGCTCCCTTCCCTCCCTTACTGCCAACAACTCTGTGTCCTCTATTCTTAACAAACATCACATGTGTGTGCACAGGAGAGTGCTTGCATGCAAACACACACATTATCATCACCACGATCATCATCGTCATCGTCATTATCTCCACACCTCCTACCCCTTTGGCCCTGCTACTTTCCTCCTCAAATATCAAGGAAAGCACCCAACATGTGAGCAGGGCCTCTCAGTGTACCTGTTCTGCAGTTAATACCTCCCATCCTCTCTTTGACATTCAATGCTCCATTGAATTCTACCAATATCTGCTGGAAACTGTACTAGGTCTTGAGAATACATATTTGAACAGAATATTGGCCTTGCCTTCTGGTTGTTGACTGTCCAATAGGGAAGGCAATTATAAAAATAAATAATCAAAAATAAAACACGATCAATAAGATAAATGAAAAATTATGTGACTTTTCTGAAGTCACAAAGCCAGTGCTAAGAGAAAATGACAAAAACCCAGGTTTTTTGTATCCTAGTTAGGAACTTCAGTAAAGTTTTGTAGGAAAAAATACACACTAGTTTTAATTATAATGAAGCAAAAGTGACTTAGCAAAAAAAAATGTAATTGCCCATATGTGTGTGAAGAGCTTTAAAATGCTGCAAGAAACAGGAAAAAAAGAAAAAATAGAAAGATGAAGAGGAGGAAAAGGAGGAAGAGGAGAATGAGAAAGAGGAGAAAAGGGGAAAAACTAAAAAATAGAAGGATATATATTCTAGTATTCTATTTTAAGAAAGTGAATACCAAACAGTGCTTGCCAATTACTCTTGCTCTAAGCTTTAGAAAGAGTCTCCAAAGTCATCTGGGGTCAGCGTAATTTCCGGAAGAGTTGGGGAATGTAGAGCATGAGAAATTAGGCATTGGACCTCTCCAAAATCCTAGTTTCTTTTGGATTTTTCACTCAGGGAAAGTAGGCTCCTTCCAGAAGAATCAGGAGAGGCAAGGGCCAGGTATTTGTTGGAGTGTCCCCCACCAAGAAATATTGGACCAATATCCAAAGGCAGAAAGGGAACACATATTGGCTTGAAAAGATAAAATGTGATGAAGTAGAAAAAAACCCATCCTGGAGTCAGACTACCTAGGCACTGGTCCTAACTCCTCTATTTGTCAATGTCAACCTCAGTCATGCCACTTTACTCTCAAGTACCTCAGTTTCTTGGGTATAACAGGAGAATAATAATACTGTCACTATCAGCCTCCCAGGGAGGCACTATGGTAAGGATAAGTTAAAAAATCTAATGGTCAGGAATTCTGAAATGCTGCAAACACATGTGGGGTTATAGAAAAACTAGCACAGCATGCAGTGACTCACATGTCATAGAATCATCAACCACCTCGTTCATTCATTCCATCTGTGAGCTTTTATTATCTACCCTCTGCCAAGTGCTGTGCTAGATGCAGAGCTTCAGAGATGACTGATCATGCCACCTACTCTCAACGAGCTCACAGTCTAGAAAGGGAGAGAGACACTCAAAGAGATAATCAAATGCTAAGTGCAAGGGCCAGAATGGCACGTTGAAGAGATGGCCTCGGCTATGTGAGTCAGGGGTCATCTCTCAGCTGAAGAGAAAACTACAAGTGGCTCTTGAAGGGTGTTTAAGGGTTGAGGCTAGGTTTAGGATTAGAAGGGCAGAAGCCAGGACAGAAAACACAGTTTTGGCAGAAAGATAAGTCCAGGCTGAGCTTGAACTAGAAAACAGTGAGTCCCCATGGAGGGGTCTGCCTCCAGAAGGGCTTTCTACTCTCCCTTCCCTAGATTCTGACTCAAGCACTCAGGGATGTATGCCTTTCCATTCTCTCACTGAAATTGGAGACATAGAAATTAACTCTCTGTTGTTGATCTGAAGATATTATGCTCCTTAGGAGTGTTGAGGTGGTGAAAGTATTTTGAGATTCCCTGAGCATGATTCTTGTGCAAAACATCTTTGGATGTGTTTTCGTATAGGCTATGAATGACTGAATTTGTATCTACATGCAAACTTCAATAGTGTCATCAGTCAAAAAGAAAGAGTATGGAAACTGTGTAGTCACTTACTGAAAAGTCAAGCATCAAAGTCCATGCCAGGTCCCAAACATGAGCTATGCTTGTAATTACAGGGCTAAAGAAAGAGGTTTTCAAATGGCTTATGTTCCTCATCCGTGTTATTATTAAAGAACAGACCTGCAATTTCCATGCGGCATTATTGATGCTCTGGAAAGGCAGAGCCCCTGTGTGCTCCAAAGAGTGGCCCAAGTGTGGGCGTGACTGAAACCAAGCTATATGCAAAGATGGGCTTTAGCCACATTAAATCCTAACTGGCTTTAACCCAGTTAATCCTACTCCGACTCCCTCTATCTTCTTCTCACTTCTGCTCCTTTTCTCACAGCAAAACTCTGTCTGTGCCCCCTAAACACACACACAAATGCAATCCATTAATGTAGCTTCAACAATTTTTACCGCTTTGGGTGAATTTCTCCTACCCACCCACCCGCATCAACACTGTCCTACTCTCCTGGACAAGAGCCATATTACAGTTGTTATTATGACATTCTTCTTTCTTGCCGTCCAGACCGATGTCCCACTGAACATGCATCGTCTCTCCTTTCCCCACCTCCTATGTTGTTCTCCTGAAGGTCTCAGTGGGACAGTCCCCGAATCGCCATCTTACCTTTGTCCTGTCTCAGACTGGTTCTCATCTTCACCTAATCCATCTTTCACACAGTGGCCACATTGACTTTCCTCAAACACAAGCAACTTACTGCCTATCTTTTTCTTTAAAAAAATTACTGGTTATATGTTGGCTGAATGTTAAATCCCATTGGCTGGCATTCCAGTTCTCCCCAATCTGCACCCTTTCAGTTACACTTTTCAATGAACACCCTTCCAACCAGCACAAAGAGGCTGCCTCTGGAAGATCCTTCGTGGTCCTACGAAGGTCCTACGTGGTCCTTCAGCCACACATCCTGCTTATTCCCACCGAGTTTTTTGTGCCGCCCAGACTGTACGGTTTCAGGATGTCCTCCTTTTATTATCAGAAGTGCCATATCCCATTCTTCCTTCAGAGCTCGGCTGGAGCCTCATAACCTTAAAATGTTGCCGCAACTTGCACTGGATTTTCTCATGGCATGAATTCCTTCTGGTGTGCCAAGTGACTGGAATTAATTCTTAGCTATTTCCTGGATTTATACATCAGTTTCTTAGCAGGATAATAAATTTTTTTAGGATAGGGGTAATAAATTATAGGTGTGTCCCACTAGGCCTGGCACACAGAAGATATTTAGCAATTGCCTTCAAATCAAGGAATTTCTTTTTATGACCAATCTAAAATAGATGTTTTTAAGAAAAAGAAAAACATACATAGCGCTCTACAAATTAGATGAGTATGCTATAAAATAATAAAGATTATATTAGATTCAAAGATTTTTGGCCTCAAAGCTCATTATTGTGAACACTTTGACAGACAGATAAAATTAAGTTTAGAAGGGGGTTAATAGTTTCAAGGGTTATGATAAAGTGTTTTCAGGTATTCTGTAGAGACACGGGTATGCACTGGTCGGAGATTTCAGAGAAGCAGTGATGGAGAAACATGGAAAGGGAAGTCTCAGCAGAGGGACCAGCATGTGCAAAATATGGGAGCCTGGGGAATATTGCTTATTTGGGAACAGATTTCCAACCTCATTTAATCAGAAACTCAAGTTAAATGTCCACACACCTGGTCATATTCGTAGTTTTGCCTAACTAAGGAGAGTGCAAAGAATGCAATTAAATTGCTCTTTGTATTACAGGCTATTCCACTTCTTACGGAATTGTATACAATATTTCAGTCCAGGCCCAGGAGAAGGGTTGAACATAGCCTTGCCTCATGCCTATCACACAGAAAGTTGTGTTTTTCTTATAGCTATGGGTTATTTTTATTCACATTTGTTTCCTTCTCCTGCCTGTTAGTAAGGATATGAGAACTTACACTGAAAAAGAAAACAATACAAAGCTCATAGATCAATCTACCAAAAAAGGATTAATTGCCTGCTTCTTCAGATAAACAGATTCTTACAAATGTGCTATAACTGTGTATGATCTGCATGTCTTTCTTACTCATAAGTGACACCCCTGTGAAATCTTGGGTCAGGTGTAGGAGCAGAGGATGAGGCCAAGAAGAAATCCCCTGCAGAGCTCCTGAAGTAGGCAGCACACTGACCCCCGACATCTTTTTGACTCGTGTTGGGAAGGCGCCAGCCACTTGGGTGAAGAGTTGCCCCACCAGCAAATGACTTATACCTTGAGTACCTGCACATCTCCATCTGAAAACCCTTCTTTCTCCTAGGAATAAGCTGGCTATGTGAGGAGAAGAACAGACATGGCAGAAAGTTAATATCTCCAGAAACAAGCCTTCACTGAAAAGAAACAAGCATTGGTGAATAAATACCTCAACTGTTGCACTGCTCAGTAGGTAATTCTTGCACCCAAGTCTTTGCCTCGGGATCTGCTACGGGGATAACTCAAACAAAGACAACTCCATAAGCCACACTCAAGAGTTTAAATTCTACCTGTGGATCTAGAAAACCAGTTTTAATTAGGGAAGTGACCTGGTTACATGCACACACATATACAGTGTACATATTTTTAAAATAAATATCACCAAGATGACTGAGACGAGGAGGGATTGAGAGGCAAAAGAGAAAAAGGAATCTCAGAGATCCATGGCCAAAGTCAGGGAAGGCTCCAAGGTGGTCATGACATAAAGCGTGGAGTTCCTGAACTTCCCTGTCCCCAGCTCATTGTAGCCACAGCTGTTCATCTTTGACATTGGTAGTCAAAGATTCCAGGGAACTGCCCACCCACTTTTACTGGAACCTCTAATTGCAGAATTACGCAGATGTTTTCCAAGGAGAAAATG